>CAJGYO010000320.1:0-162015 GCA_904845875.1 Miscanthus lutarioriparius
TCTTTTGTTTTTATTTGATTAACCGAAGGCATGCATTTGGACCGCCTCCGTAAAGTCACGATTAACCGTGAGCTTTGATTGAGAGGTGGTTGCAATGTAAAGTCAACGATTAATCGTGAGCTTTGATTGGAGCCCGGTTGCAATGCTGTCTCCATTAACCCTTTTGCCCGCCTCCATTAAGATTTCTGTAGTAGTGTACTCTAATTTCCAATTTAAGAGGCCTGAACCTATCTAAAAACCATATGTGGATGGACGACATGTCCTTATTTGTGTACATTCTACATATCTATCGAGATTCATTTGCACTTCTAGATTAGCAGCCTATTACATTTGGTCGATAAGTCCGTTTGGGCTGGTTTATGCAGCTGATTTGTTGTGAGAGAAAAACACATGCCATGGCTAATAAGCCTCGGCTGTGAAATGAACAAGCGAACAGGTAAGATTCCAAGACGACGAGGTTGAGAGATTATCACAAGATGATGCACAATAACTCCTCTGATGCGTTCACTTGATGTACAGTTCCTAGTTGCAACAAACACTAAATAACACTGCGATACAATGATATTTCCATCAGTGTATGCGCAACGCAACAACCACCAACAGAGTTTTAAAAACACCAAAACTAAGTCTCAGCTGGTGGTGTAAGATCTAAGTTGCTGCACAAATTCATCAATGTACCTCTCGTGGAGCTCCTTATCAGCTACAACCTCTCTTGCAACTTCATGGCGTTTTGACAAACACTCTCCTAGTATCTTCTTCAACCATAACGGCGCGGACTGCTTTTGCGAAGCCCTTGCGGTTGAAAGACCCATCATCTTCGTCCCTGGGCACCTGCAACCCTACCTTCCTCCCCTCCATGAGCCGCGCGTTCGGACCTTGGTCGCCGGAGATCGGTAGCATGATCAGAGGGTGCCCATACAGAAGCCCTTCAATAAGCGAGCTCCGTCCACAGTGCGTCAAGAACGCGCCGACGGCACCATGTGCCAAGACGGTGTTCTGAGGGACCCACCCCATGGTCACCAGCCCATGTCCATGGGTCCGCTCTTGGAATCCCGGAGGCAGGACGTCCATGTCGTCAGGAACGCCCCTGGGTGGCCGCATAGCCCAGACGAATCGCGCTCCGGCCATCTCCAGCCCATGAGCCATTTCATGCACCTGCTCCACGCGCAGCGCGCACTCGCTGCCGAGCGCGACGTACACGACCGACTTGGGTGGCTGCGCGTCTAAGCCAGCGCACGGTAGCGTCGTCCCTGTTCATGCCAGCGCCACGCCCTCCGTCCGGCGACGGCGGCAGGAAGCCGAGCGGCTTGCCGAGGAGCGCGGCGGCATGTGAGAAGACCACGGGCTCCCACTCCGGGGCAGCTCCGGATGGCAGTGATCGTGCAGCTCTCGAGCGCCAAGGTGATGCGTCGGACGACAGACATACCTTTCATCTCATGGGGGTGAACAACCCCGTCACGTTCCTTTCCACTCGTACCGCGGCATGCCCGCCGGTGGCTCTTCTACAGCTACAGAGGCCGGCTGCTCAAATATGGAGGCAGCGGCGAGCTCTGTGCAGTCCCTTGCGCCGCATGCAAAGGCAGATATCACGGCTGCGGATGAAACAAGCATCGCGCACGGCACCTTGTGCTGCAGGGCGACGGTGGCAGCCCAGTGGGTTAACGTGTCGGCGACGATCCAGTCCTGCCTGGGCCGGTTGCCCTCGTCGGCGCTCAGGAACTCCGCGAAGGGCGCGGCGAGGCCATCGAAGGCCTCGAAGAGCGGCTCGAGCCGGTCGCCGGGGACGTCGTTGGTGGACTCAGCGCCCTCGGGAGGCCCTCCACGCGCGGGAGCGGCAGCGTCACGAGGTCGATGGTGTCGGCGTGGCGCCGCGCGGGGAAGCGCGCGAGGTTTTTGGGCGTGGAGAGGAAGGACACGCGGTGGCCCACGTGACGCCAGGCGCTCGGCGAGCTCCAGGTACGGGAGGATGTGGCCGAAGGCGAGCCATGGGCAGATCACGACATGCAGCGGCGGTGAGGATGGGGACCTGGCGTCGTCCATGGCGAGGACGGGAAGGTGTAGGTGTGCGTGTGTGACCGTCGATGATCAGCTGGAGCTACACACAGTGTGGTTTGTGCAGCTGCAGTTAGCCCAGCGCCCTGTTTTGTTGTCCGCCTCCCTCTCACTCTGCGTTGTAGTAAATGTGGATTCTTCGTGTAAATTTTACTCTTCCACATGCGGGTCATGTGCACGACTAAACAAAGCCATTGATACCCCAAGCCATTTGCATGAAACCAAGAGCAACCAAAGTCCATGGCGACAACCTGTCAGTTCTGACTCTGACGTGCGGCCGGCCGGTCTGAGGAAAGAAGGAATTGTTTTTCTTTTACAAGAAACTATGCCTCTATTGTTGTAGCCCATATTAAATTCTGATGTCAAGAATCTAAAATAAATTACTAATATTAAATTGCGTATTTTCACTTTGTTCATTTTCCAACACAATAGGCTCAATAGATACAATGTTGTCTCTATCTTGTTGCAGTCAATGTGTCAGTTACTAATCTATATGTTTTCCATTTACATCCCACTACTGTAGAAAACTTAATCGAGGGCGGGCAAAATCAAGTAACCGGGGCGGGCAAGCCAAGCGCCTCCATCAAAAAGGTCACGGTTAATCGGGCCTTAGCGAGTGCCTCGATTAATCGATTAACTTGAAGACGGGCAAGTTAAGGTGGCGGCCTCGTTAATCACATTAACCGGCGAGCGTCTTAAAATGCCATACAAAGCTTAATATTCAGCAGAAACCCAAAAACCAATAAAACTTGCGACTTTGTAGAATCGAACCCACGACCTAGCGCTAATATTAATATTTTATAATCTTATATTGGATATTTTAGCTATTAAATGAACTCAAATGAAAAAACTTTTAACTACATAGTTTTAAATCTTGTGAAGTACTTGTATCTCCATCAAAGACAGTTTGAAAAAATTCAAAAATTGAGTCTCGAACATGTAAATTTAAGACACATATTTGAGACTCTAGGTGACTTTAAATAAAAATCTTGTCAATATCAAACATGTAGATCAGGGATGCCACTAGAACTTTAGTATTAATTATGTGAACATTTGAGATCGTTTAGGAATTCAAAATTTTAAATTTCAAAATCTATAACCTTGAACCCATATTTATGACTCTAAATGTCGGGGTTCATAAACCCTGGGTCCCTCATGGACCCGGCTTCCCAACAAGGTTCGGTACTGGCGAGGGCAGCGTTGGAAACAACGCGCCTTCGTAGGCCAGCCTGCGCGTGAACAACAGGCCGGGAAGGCGATCAATCACCGACCGAAAGGCTGGCCGAGGAGGAACGACGTCCGAATTTCCGACCGGCCCACCTCTCGGCGGAGCACTTCGCCCGATCTCCGGCCCGCCTCCAGACGACCTATCCGACCGGAAGGCTGGCCAAAGCACTACTTCCGACTTGACCGCATTTCCGACCAGGGATGCGCAAAATCTGCTCACCGCTCTTCTCCAGCGGTAGCGATCGAAGTATTGGGACTAACCCCATTGGGGACACCCTTTCGGTAAGGACCGAGAGCGGATGAAAGAAAGTAGGCGGGCGACAAGTCAAACCGCAATACAGGGGTTCATACCACCATACACTGCGTAAAGCAGTGCCTACTCTGCAACCTCCACGCACAATGAGCCCAAGCGGTGTTGTAGGCGCCGACATTTTCCCTATAGTATTGTGGGCGCCATTAACTCCCATAATGTAAGGCCCCCACGCGGCCTTTACCATACCGGGAGAATATGGTAAAACCCTTCACGAACCTCCGGTATCAGCAGCGGTGTGGCGGTAAGCGACGTCGCCATATACGAAGAAAACAACACAACCTCCATTTGCATCCGACATCCAACAATGTTCAAGGTCGCCTACCATCATCTGTACATGCTTCTTGGGGGGCAACAAGGCTTAGAAGCATATCGTACTCTCTCCCTCTCACTTGTAAGGCCATCCCTTCATCTATAAAGGGATACGGTCTCTCCCAAAAACTCAGTTCATTAAGCTCGATCGATTCATTAGATCGATCAAGTCTACTAGTTTACAACCACAGAACACTTGAGTTCAAACCCGAAGCTTACATGCTTGAACACTTAGCTCATAAGCGGGGCTCTCGTCACTCTCGGCCCTTCAAACCGAATGTCATTTGGACCTCTTGTACCCTATCTTTCTCCTTCTCGTTTGTAACCCTACTGCAAACTTGAGCACACAGGCTCAGGAATAAAAGTCACCGACAGAACTCAAAGCCGGACGTAGGGCACATTGCACGAACCGGTATAAACCACCATGTCATTGAGTGCTAGGCCACCTCCGATCTAGCGTCTGACAAAACTACAAATATTTTTTATTGATCACTTTACTTGCAAGCAGATTTTGGCGTCATCAAGTGGCGAAAACATTTGTATGTTCAACACTTTTTGGTCATCGGATGGCCCACTTTTCCGCCACCTTCACCATGGAGGGCTCAAGCGTCTGAATCGCTTTGGCTCACTTGGAGTTTCCCTTTACCACCTATTGGGATGTGGGTTCCACTGCCTTGAGCCATCCTAGGCCTTCCTCTTGAAGCTTTGGACCGTCGCCGACCAGCTCGGCATACTACACCTCCAGAGAGAGGCACTCGTTTCGGCGCCCGTCGGAGGCACCTCCATCGGCTCCAAGGCGCACGATGACTTCAAGCGAGCGAGGCATCTGCGCTTCATTACGAGCAAACTCTACTGCTCAAACTCCATTTGTAAATAATATGCATACTATTATTTACTCTCTATTTACTATCTCTCGCCGATTATCTGGAGGGACCGTATTGACCGCACCACAAATACCGTACGACCGGTTCTCCTACGGCCTCGCGTCCCCTGCGGACACGTGCACTCGGGGGGCTTGAAGGGCCTTTGCCGCCATGCCCTCTTACATCTGAATTCATGTGGATGGCGAGCTATCTGCTACCACTTTCCACGAACTCCCGGATAACGAGGGTGAGGTGGCGGCTCAACATCGGCGACGTAGCACCTAGCCACCGTCCGTCCGAGAGTGTGCTATGGCGAGCGCTCCATTCTGACCGGCCGGTCTATCGGACTCTGTGTAGACTCACACCCCTCTGGACCCACGTGTGGGGCCCTCACGTTCTTGAAAGTACCGCTAAGGAACTACAACAGCGGTGGCAAAACCAGCCGCCGCTTTGTGCGGCGGCGCTTTCGGTGCGACTACGTTGTTCCCCATCTGCTTATGACCCGGCGGGCGGCGCCTGGGGTCGCGTCAGCCAGGTCCAACACGACATCATGAACGAGGGGAACGATTTCCCATAGTTCACTCGGGCTTGTCAGAACATCGCTGCTACGGCAATGCTTGTGCGCGGCGTTCTCGAGCCCATCGACCCCCAGGAGCTGGCGGTCTATCGGAACCTCCGGGTGCTAGTAGAAGCCACCGCCGTTCAACAGGTGGAAAGCTCTACATCGCGACTCCGACCGTGCCTGTATCCCCCTTTGGGGAAGTGGGGGCCGCGCGCCAGACGGATCGCTCCGTCAGCCGCCGCCATCTGACCACCAAGTGCGGCTCGGGAGGCATCGGCCGCACCATGGTCCGACTGGCGCTGCTCCCACCATTGAGGGGCGGTCATAGCGCCATCGACAACCGGCATCAGAACTGGCATGATGATGATGACCACCGAAGGCGATGATGAGGCGGTGGCGGGTCCCGTCCAAACCATTGAGGGGAGGCGGTGAAACACGCCTTTGAGCATGGTCGCCGGGCAAACAACCGGAGTCCCAGCCACGAGGGCCTAGGACCATGGGCCTTTGACACGTGTATCCGGAGAGTGCCGTTCCCAGTAGCTCCGACCACCCACCAACATCACCAAGTACTTTGGGGAGACAAAACTTCGGTATTTGGCTCGAAGATTTCTGGCTCGTCTGCTGAAATTTGGAGGGGTGGATGATGACTATTTCATCATTTAGTATCTCCCCATCTGCGTGGGGAACATGTTCGAGCATTGCTTGAATTCCTCCCTTGCACACGGCATTCAGCAATGGGCGGACCTCAAGAGGGTATTCGTCGGAAATTTCTAGGGGCGTATGTTCGCCTAGAAACTCCTAGGACCTCAAGAGTTGCCGGCCAGGAGCTTAGCGAGTCCCTGCAGGATTACATCCGTAGAGGTTCTCCCAACGATGCAACTCCCTCCACGATGTCGTCGTGGCGGCGTCATCGGCGCATTCCTCTCTGGGGGCGACTGCGAGTCCACGATCCACAGCTTGGATGCTGAAGCCCCGTACCACCCACGACTGCTCGGCGTCGCCACTAACCATGCCTCTGGCGATGAGGCGATTGGGCGGTCTTCATTGGAGAAAGTGGGACAAAGGCAAGGCCAAGCGTGCGGACCAAGACGAGGGCCCCTCCACACAGAGGGGCAAGAAGAACAAAAATGACCGACACCAACCGGACAACACCGCGTTGGTCGCTGCAACTGACTGCACGAGCAAGTAGCCCCAACAGGGCCTGCCTGACCACTTCAACAAACTCATGGGATAGCCCGTGCATGAACCATGCCTACCCCGTCAAACACCTCTACATGGACTGCGAGCTCCTCAAACATTTCCTCCGATAGACCGGCGGGCCAAAAGAAGGAGACGGCAAAGAAGCAGTAGCCAAGAAAGGAAGTGCGAAGGGAAAGGACGGAGACGGTTTCCCTGACCCTGAGGAATGCATCATGATCTGTACAAGGTGCGCTATAGGGAGGCATGTGCCACCAAGACGGCCGTCCCCTTCTTCCTCAGCTGGTCGGAATCTTCGATCACCTTCGATCAGAGGGGCCATCCCTCCCACGTCATGAGACCGGGATGCTACCCGCTCGTCGTCGACCCCATCGTCCGTAAGAAGCGCCTCACCAAAGTCTTTGATGGGCGATGCAGGCGATGGCCTCAACATCCTCTCGTCGACACCCTCGACATCTTGCGCATCCCCGGTGAACTCCGCCTTGCAGTTTCTCCCTTCCATGGGGTGATCCCGGGAGCGTAGGCATACCCACTCGGGCAGATCGATCTGCCCATCACGTTTGGCAACCAAGCCAACTTCCGCTCGAAGGTCCTCACCTTTGAAGTGGTGGACTTCCCAGGGACCTACCACGCCATCTTGGGGCAGCCATGCTACGCCAAATTCATGGTGATCCCCAACTACACCTACCACGAAATTTGAAGATGCCGGGACGAGCAGCGTCATCGCCATGAGCAAGCACCTTCTCCTGCGCCTTCATAATGCGACTACGAGCATTCGAGCTGCGCCACCGTGGTAAATCAACTCGTCCGAAGCTTCCACAACTCGGGAATCGTCGACCCGGACAGTCCCGAACTATAACAAACCAACCTCCTCGACGGCCTTCCGCCCGCTCAAAGGAAACCAAGGCGGTGGGAATGACCCCACCGACCCAACCAAGATGGTGCGGATCGGGACCCGGCTCGGCCAAATAGGAATGCGGGCTCGTCAACTTCCTATGCACCAATCGCGATGTCTTCGCATGGCAGCCTTTTGACATACTAGGCATACCATGGGAAGTCGCCGAGGGACGCACCGTACCTCATCCAGGCTCAAAGCCCACAAGCGGCCTTTGTGTTAAGCCGATGGCGAGAGGCAGGGCCATAAGCGAAGAGACCGCCAAACTCTTGGCATTTGGATTCATCAGAGAGGTATTCCACTCCGATTGGTTTGGCAATCCTGTTCTTGTTAAAAATAAGACTAGGAAGTGGAGATTATGCATTGATTATACTGGCCTCAACAAAGCATTTCCAAAGGATCACTTCCCTTTGCCGTGCATAGAGACCGGATAGTGGACTCCACCTCGGGGTGTGAGATCCTCTCCTTTCTGGATGCCTACTTGGGCTATCACCAGATCGCGATGAAAGAGTCCGATCAGCTCGCAACCTCGTTCATCACCCCGTATGGTTCGTACTACTACGTAACCATGCCTTTCGACTTGAAGAACGCCGGCGCCACCTACCAAAGGTGCATGCAGCAATGTTTCGCCGACCAAATTGACCTGCTCGATCAACCTGATCAAGCCGAGCGGCCGAGACCAACGATCGCCATCTATGTTGATGACATAGTGGTCAAAACAGCTCAAGCTTGTGACCTGATCGCAAACTTGGTGAAGGGACCGTGACACCTAAGAGGGGGGGTGAATTAGGGAATTTAAAATTCAAACTCTAAACTATGGCCTCTTTTTCTAACCCTAGCAAAACCTATGCAAAGGATAAACTATCTAAATGTGCAACTATAGTTTTGCTAGTGTATTGCTATCTCTACCGTAAAAGGAGTAATGTAATCAATGTGAATGTGGAAGCTAAAGAGTAAGGTAGAGATATGCAAACTCCCATTGATGACTCCGGTATTTTTACCGAGGTATTGAGAAGCGTGCAAGCTTCCTCCTAGTCCTCGTTGGAGCCCCTACTTGAGAATCCATCACAAGGGCCAAGCTCCTAGTCGGGGTAACTCCGTGAATAGCCTCGGGCATCCCCACGTGCAAGTGGGTCTCCAGCGTGCCTTCCCGACAAGCCTCTCCCGGATGCTCCCCACCATCTTCACTATCAAGCTTTTTAATTTGAAAGCCCACAGGCCTTGTCCCCTCACGGTACAGTGGTGGCCACACCACAAACCCGGTTGGTGTGATCTCGCATGAGACTACAAGCCCCTCCGATGTACAACAATGAATGGTGGCATAAACAGCAGGTGGTAAGAGGTATGCAAACCTCACTAAACACTATTCCTAAACCTAGAGCAAGCACATAAGTGGTGGTCTAATCAACCTAAGCACTTAAGTAAAAGCACCTCGCTAATCACCTAATGAATCACTAAGCACTATGCAAGTGGAGATCACTAAAATGGTGTATCAACACCATTGATATGTTTCCTTAGCTCCACTTGCTTCAAATGGCCGGGGTCATGGTGCTCAAGTTCTCCATGTTGTGAAGGATGGTGATGATGCTTGCATATTTCTTTTGTGGTAGCACGGAGATGATCTTCCTCATGATGTCCGCATCATCTAGCTTTTTTAGTCCTATTGGTTGGAGCTCATTGATAATTAGATTCAAACGAGAATACATATCACGAACAAGTTCATCATCTTTCATTGTAAAGGAATCATAATTTTGTTTAGCTAGACAATGTTTTTGCTCACGGACATTAGATGTGCCATCATGGAGCTCTTGGAGTTTTAACCAAATTTCATGTGCCGTATTTAAGGTGAACACTTGGTTAAACACATCTATGCTAAAAGATTCAAACAAGCAATTTTTAGCTCTAGCATTGAAATGTATTCCCTTTTTTTCACTCTTTGTGGGTTTATCGGGATTCTTAATGGGTTTCATCCCGTCACGAGTGACTCTCCAAACTCTCAAATCAACTGCCTCAAGGTAGCAACCCATTCTAGCTTTATAATAGGGGAAGTTAGTGCCGTCAAAGTGCGGAGGCCTAGAGGTATCCATCCCAACCACTCTAAATAGCGTCGGCTCAACGGCGGTTAAGCCAAAGGTACAAATTGAGCCAACCGGCTTTGATACCAATTGAAGGGACCGTGACGCCTAAGAGGGGGGTTGAATTAGGAAATTTAAAATTCTAACTCTAAACTATGGCCTCTTTTTCTAACCCAAGCAAAACCTATGCAAAGGATAAACTATCTAAATGTGCAACTACGGTTTTGCTAGTGTATTACTATCTCTACCACAAAAGGAGTAATGTAATCAATGTGAATGCGAAAGCTAAAGAGTAAGGTAGAGATATCCAAACTCCCGTTGATCGACTCCGAGATTTTTACCGAGGTATCGAGAAGCGCATAAGCTTACCCACGTCCTCGTTGGAGCCTCTATGAGAATCCCTCACAAGGGCCAAGCTCTGGTTGGGTAATTCCGTTGATAGCCTCAGGCCTTCCCCACGTGCAAGTGGGTCTCCGGCGTGCCTTCCAACAAGCCTCTCTGGATGCTCCTGCCGTCTTCACTATCAAGCTTCCGTAGTAAAACGCATGGGCCTTGTTCTCTCCTCAGACCTGCGGTGGCGGCCACAAGCACAAACGCGGTTGGTGTGATCTTGCAAGACTACAAGCCCCTCCGATGTACAACAATGGTGCGCGCAAGCACCGAGTGGTAAGATGTATGCAAACCTCATAAAACACTAGGCCTAAACCTAGAGCAAGCACATAAGCGGTGGTCTAATCAACCTAAGCACTTCGCAAAAGCACCTACGCTAATCACATAATGAATCACTAAGCACTATGCAAGTGGAGATCACTAAAATGGTGTATCAACATCCTTGATATGTTTCCTCAGCTCCACTTGCTTCAAATGGCCGTTGGGGGTCTATTTATAAGCCCCTTCGAGAAACTAGCCGTTGGGGATGAAATCCGCTTTTACCTGGCCAGCCCGACCGGACGTGATCATGTCCGGACGGGACAGCGTCCGTCGTCCCAACCATTAGAAGCTACGATGAACGATCGGACGCAAGCGCCGTAATGTGGTCACATGCCACCGGACATGTACAGTTGCATTTTTGCCGCTCTGGAACCTCTTTGTACTCGATCGGACGCTACTGTCCTGCGTCCGGTCGATTTGCCTCCAGCGTCCGGTCCAGCGTCTAGTCACTGCTGCTGATGCCTGTTTGCCGAGCCTCTTGATTGGAGCATCCGGTCACTTTCCTCCAGCGTCCGGTCGCTTCTACCAGCGTCCGGTCTAGCGTCCGGTCAACTTTGTGAGCTCATTTCTTTGCGATCTTGAGTACGGCTTGGTTCCTATCTTCGTGCTTGGACTTTGCTTGATATCTTGGATCTTCTCTTGTGCTCCTAGGGTCTTGCTTGATATCTTGGATCTTCAACGGATCGTCACATCGCCTTCGTCCAAGTCACGTCTTGCACCCTATTGAACTACAAAACAATCACTTGCAAATTCATTAGTCCAATTTGGTTGTGTTGGTCATCAAACACCAAAATTCAAAGTAAATGGGCCTAGGGTCCATTTTCCTTACACTTGGCAGCAACGTTCGCGAACCTCCGAAGGTTCAACATCAGGCCGAATCTCGAAAAATGTGTTTTTGGGGTTCCGACGGGGAAGCTGCTAGGATACATTGTGTCCGAGCGTGGCATCGAGGCCAACCCTGAAAAAATCATGGCCATCTCCAACATGGGACCCATACGCAACGTCAAAGGCATGCAAAGGCTCACCGGCTATCTGGCTGCCCTAAGCCGATTCATCTCCCGGCTCGGTGAACGGGGGATGCCACTCTACAAGCTCCTCAAAAAGATAGACACTTTCATCTGGACCGAGGAAGCTCAGTAGGCTCTAGAGAGCCTCGAAGCGCCCCTAACGTCAGCCCCGATCCTCATCGCCCCCGAATGGGAGAACCCTTCTATTCTACATCGCAGCCCGGCAACCATGTAGTAAGCGCCATCTTTGGTCGTCGAAAGGAGGAGCAGGACACCACCTTAAGGTCCAATGGCCCGTATACTTTGTCGGGAAGTACTCACCGACCCCAAGGTCCAGTACCCCAGTGTGAGAAACTCCTATCGCCGTGCTAATGGCGACCCGAAGCTCTACACTACTTCACCGACCACGAAGTCACAGTCGTCACTTCATACCCGCTTCGGGGACATCATCCGCAACCATGACGCCACGGATGGATCTCTAAGTGGGCACTCGAACTCATAGGCCACGACATGAGGTACATCCCCATACTACCATTAAATCTCGAGGCTCTCGCATGATTTTGTCATTGAATGGATAGAGGTGCGGCTACCGACCCTGGACGTCACCCCACAGTCTTGGACAATGTACTTGACGGAGTTCTGTAATGGCCCCGGCTCGTGGGGTGGAGGTGGTTCTAATCTCCCTAGGCGGGAGTAGGCTCCGCTATGCCATCCACCTCCACTTTTCAAACCTCAAACAATGCCGCGTAGTATGAGGCCCTCATCAATGGACTACTCATCGCCATCGAGCTTGGTGCTACACGACTCTACCATCGCGGCGACTTGGAGCTGGTCGTAGATCAGGTCATGAAGGAGTCCTCCTACAAAAGCCCCCTCATGGCAGCATACTGCCAAGAGGTGTGCAAGCTCAAGGACAAATTCCAGGGGATTGAGCTGCATCACGTCCCCTGAAAGGACAACGATGCCGCCAATTTTCTTGCAAAATTGGCCGCTAGGCGGGAGCAGCGGAGTCTTCATCAATGATGTCCATGAGCCATCCGCCCGCATCCTGGAAGGTCCGGTCCAGACACACCTCGACGCCAATCCAGCGCCTGGGGGCTCCGACCCCAACGCCAAGCCAGCGCTCGGGGGCTCCGATCCTAGTACCTCCATGACGACGTCACCCACCAACATCGCCATATTGGCACTCGATCAAACCGACTAGCGAGCCCCGCTACTCGCCTACCTCCTCGGGAGGTTCTCCCACCTGAAAGGACTGAAGCCTAATGGATCGCTCGATGCGCCAAGACCTTCACCGTGCTCGGTGATGAACTCTACAAACGGAGTCCATCGGGGGTGCTCATGAAGTGCATCCCCACCAACCAGGGGAAGCAGCTCCTCCTCGAGGTCCATGTCGGGATTTGTGGACATCACGCGGCCCCATGGTCGCTGGTCGGAAAAAGCCTTTTGCCAAGGTTTTTCTTGGCCCTGGCCTTCGAGATGCGGAGGAGGTCGTCGCAGTGTGAAGGATGCCGATTCTACGCTTTCGGCAAACCCATTTCTTGGGACGGAAGCTCAAACCATCCCCATCACTGGCCATTCGTGGTGCAGGGGCCTCAACATGGTGGGACCCCTCAAAAAAGAGCCCAAGCGGCTTCACTCACCTACCGTAAGCAGCCGACAAGTTCACCAAGTGGATGAGGCCAATCCCATCACCAACATCCGCTTTCGGAAGAGGCGGTCAAATTCTTCTTTGATATCATCTACCGGTTCGGTGTTCCCAAGCTGCATCATCATTGACCATGGGACTAACTTCACGGGAAGAAGTTCTGGACTTGATGATGGATACGACATCGAGAATCGGTGGTCCTCGATCGGACACCCACGCATTTACTAACAGACAGGTCGAGCATGCCAATGGCATGGTCCTCCAGAGACTCAAGTCACGCATCTTGATCGACTCAACAAGTACGTTGGGCGATGGGTTCTGAAGGTCCCAGCGATCCTTTGGAGCACGAGAACGACCCCGAATCGATCCATTGTGGTTCACACCTATCTTCACGGCCTCACGGAGCTGAAGCAAGATGCGCCCCTCAGGCCTCGACCACGGCGCCCCAAGAGTGAAGGCTTTTCGACCATGACCAAGCCATGGAGGCTCAGCAAGACGCAGTCGACTTGCTCAAGGAGGCCCATGAGATGATTGTCATCTGCTCCACTCGCTATCAGCAAACTCTCAACAGGTACCATGAAAGGAAGATGAGGGGGAGGATCCTTGAAGTCGGTGATCTCGTACTCCGAAGGACCCAATCAATGAAGGAAAAACAGAAACTCTCTCCACCATGGGAAGGACCCTATACGGTGACCGAAGTCATCCAACCGGGCACCTACCAACTGGAGGACGACAACGGCAATGTTCTCACCAACACTTGGAACATTGAATAGCTACATCGTTTTCCCCTAAATTTGGTCTTACCGCTTTTTAGTCAAACACTTGCTCCTGTAAAGCACCCTAGCCTGAACACCTTCAGTCCGGGTCGCTCGGGGGATCCATGAGGGTACAATACTAAATACTACCTCTCTTTTTTATTATCACATGATAACAACTTTGTCCCTGAACGGAAGCGCATTCCATTCCTTTGATTGCCCTACATGACTTTGTTCTTACTCCTAACCGAACGCACCCCGCCACGACCTACGGTTACGAGCAGCCGAGCCCCACGGGCCATACGTAGGGTCTTAAAAGCTGCAGCCTACTGAACTAATAGGCAGGTGCGAAAAAGAAAGGATAAAAACAAAAGTTATGCTAGGATAAAAAACAAGGAACAAATAGTGGTTCTATCACAAAAGCAGAACTGATGTATTCATTGATACAAAAACTGTTCACACGGAGACTCACCCATAAACTCAACTGTTACATTTTCTAACTAATTCCACTCCAAATACTACTGCGGCCGCTCGACGACATCGCCTGATGCCACCGGACATAAACCATCACCACAGGGGCCCCCTTGATTCCACTCCCTCGACTTCGACGAGCTGCAAGGTACCACAAGAGACCTGCCGGTTCCGCTCCCTCGACTTTGGCGAGCAGCAGGTACCTCAAGGCGTCTCACCCATAGATGCTGTGCAGAAGAAGCGAGGGAGCTCCGGACCTTCTCATGTAGTCGAGGCAGGTCCTAGGCGGGGACATTGCCACCAAGGTATGGCCACCATGGTGGAAGAGATCTCATCAAACTTTATGGCTGGCCAACCTAAGCAACTACAGAGCACAGAACCCTCCACCAAAGACGATCTGGGCAACTCCCCTCCCACAAGGCTCGCCCAGCGAAGATCCACGGAAAAAATCCACACACGGCTCCATCCGGAAAAAGGCCTCACAAATGAATCCAGTAGCGCCACCTCCTTCTTGAGAAGCCCTTCTCGAGCAAAGACAGCCCTTGATCGCCTTTGGCAGCCTCTAGCTCGACATCGCTCTAGATTCATGAAATGATCTATAAGTCCTCCCCTCACTTACCCTCTCTCTCACTTAGGGGCCGCCACGGCATCTGAGGCACTCTCGGTGAGGAGGAAGAAGGAGGAGAGGCAATAGTTGGAGAAACAGGCAAAGGGCTACTGACGAAAAGCCATCTCTCTCCCCCTATTTAAGGAGGAACGCGATAGTTGAAGAGGGCAAAAGATCGAGCAAAAACTCTCTCCTTCCCCCATTCAATACGGATGGGAAACAATGGGATGCACCACGACCGATTGGGACTTTGCTCGACCAAGCAGAGCGATGCTCGGGTGAGACGGAACGCCACCGGTAAGATGGGACGTGGCACAGGTACGCCCCACCACTACTACACGCCCGGTAGCGAAAACCAAAGCGTCACCACGCGTTAGCGGCTCTCCGCCTCCCGAGGCGAGACATGGAAAAACCTGAACAACGGGATCTCCGCGAGAAGAGACCATGGGGCTTCCTAAAAGTCGATGGAGCGGTTTAGGATAAAACATTGAGAGACAGGTAAGGAGCAGAGGGACACTCGATCTAGGCCATGCCGACTCCATCACGAATGATGAGCATGGGTCCCGATCGGACATTTCCAATTAGAGCTCTTCAAACCCCGTCACTCGAGTCATCAAGGTAACACTACCGACCCCTGCTATTTCTTTATAATCATTTCATACATCCATACACGCATTCATTCCATACGCCCGTGCCCCTTGGATGATTCGAGCCCTGAACCGCCCGAGGGCTCGGGAACTAAGCATCGCACGTGCAGCGAAATGCATCACAACACTCCGTGTTGCGTCACAAAGCGGCAATTGCCTCATTCAACATGAGCAACGACCGACCGGGGTGCGAAGGCCACCCCACGTCAATTAGAGCCTGGGGAGAAAATGCAGATGAGCCCAGTGCGGCCCTCACCTGGTCTGCCCCAAAGCAGACAGGGTCATCTCAACCTTCTCATTTGATCCTAAACATCTCGCCAAGCCCATAGAATCTCCATCGAGGGAGGCCAGAGGCCACCCAGTGCATCTCCAGAACTACCGAGGCATCTGCCGGGTTGCGGGTAAAGGAGAAGTGGAATGTCACAAGAGGGCTATGCCGACCCCGTCATGAACAGCGGACTGGATTCCACTCGATGATACCCATTAGCGAAAGCTCACCGAAGCGCGCCACTCAAGCTCCTGAGCGATCGAGGCAAGCGACAAAACCCAGCCCCTCTTGTTGTGAGAAACCAAGGATGAGGTGCGCACACAACTCAAACCGACCCTACCAAGGCCCAACAGGCTCGGGGCTCAAGACACCAAAACACCTAGCTCTCACGACCCCGAACTTGCCCCATCCCTCGGCTACGCTCGATTTGCACACCAAATGCTAAGTGCTGCGACCCGAACTCGCCCCATCCCCGGCCACGCTTGACTACACACCAAATGCCTAGATCTACGATCCCGAACTCGCCCCATCCCTTGACTACGCTCGATTGCACACCAAACACAGGTCTATGACCCCAAACTCGCCCATCCCTCGACTATGCTTTGACCAAGACACAAACGCGCTGGTGTCTGCGACCTGAACTCACCCATCCCTCGGCTCGCCTCGACTACACACTGCGCCGGGTCTGCGACCCGGCTCGAAGCCCTCTATCAGATCGCGGGCTCTAGCCCGCCTAATCCCAAAGCCCGACTAACTAAGCGCCTCTGCTGCGTGGGCTGCACCGATGCCGAGATCCATGACTCGACTCACCCGATCCCGGCGCGCAAGACCGACGCGAGGACCCGCGAACTCCGTCTCATCCGATTCCTAAACTAATCGCCTCGCCCGATCCATGCGCGCCGACCGATGCCGAGATCCGTGAGCTCCGTCTCACCCAATCCCATGACACGCACCGGCGCCAGGATCCACGAGCTCTGTCTCACCCGATCCCAAAACTAAACACCTCGGCTGAGCAACAATGCCTTGGTTGACGACTCCGTCTCGACTAAAAAACACACACACACGCCCGCTGACAAACACATCCCAGACGATTCTGCCCAAATTGCCCCGGGGGCTCGGGGGCAACACCCGCGGTTGCGCACCCGCCGACGAAACAAAAACCTCCCCCGCTAGCAACACACAAAAAAACCCCGAACAATTCTATACGAATCGCCTGGGAGCTTGGGGGCTACACTCATGAGTGCGCTTCGTGCGCACCGCCCATCAAACAAAAATCCCCCAGATGATTCTACCCGAATCACCCGGGGGCTCCTGTCGGGTTCATAAACTTGGGGTCCCTCGTGGACCGGCTTCCCAACAAAGGTTACGCCCAGTGGCAACATTGCAAACAACACGCAACTCGTGGGCGGCCCAAGTGCACGAACAACGAGCCGGTAAAGGCGATCAAACACCGAAATAGGAAGGCTTGGCCAAGGAGGAACGACGCCCATTTTCGACTCTGGCCCACCTCTCCGATCGGAGCACTCGCTTTGATCTCCAGCCCAACTCCGGACGACCTCTCCGATCGGAAGGCCTGGCCAAAGCACTGCTTCTGACTCCGACCCGCGTCTCCGACCGGGGATGCACCAAAACCCTGCTCACCGCTCTTCTCCGACTGGCGCGATCAGAGCCGACTAGGACTAACCGACTGGGGACGTCCGCTCGGTAAGGACCAGGGAATAGACGAAGAAAGTAGGCAGGGCGCATAAGTCAAACCGCAATACCGGGGTCCGTACCACAGCCACACTGTCAGAAACAATACTACTGCAACCTCCACAGCTGTGAGCCCAAGCAGTGTTGTAGGTGCCGATATTTTCCCCTACAGTATTGTGGGCATCATTAACTCCCATACGGTAAGCCCCCCCACGTTGGACTTTACCGTGACAGGCGAACATGGTAAAACCCCTTATGAACCTCCAGGTATCAACAGTGTGGCAGGCGCCGATGTCTGCCATACCCGAAGAAAACAACACAACCTCCCACGTGCATCTAACATCCAATAGTGTTGTGGGCGTCAACCATCATCCACATGCCCGTCATTGGGGGCAACAAGGCTTAGAAGCATACGTACTCTCTCCCTCCCACTTGTAAGGCCATCCCCTTCATCTATAAAAGGGGATGCGGTCTCTCCCAAATAACTCAGTTCATCCAAGTTCATTAAGCTCAGTCAGATTCTTTAGATCGATCAAGTTCACTAGTTCACAACCACAGAACCGTCAGGTTCGAACCACAAGCACACGCTTGAACACTTAGCTCATAGCGGGTCTCCCATCACTGTCGGCCCTTCCGACCAGACCTCTCGTACCCCCCGTCTTTCTCGTTCTCGTTTGTAACCCCACTGCAAACTTCGAGCACCTGGGCTCAGGAATAAAGTCACCGACCGACTCAAACTGGACGTAGGGCACGTTGCCTGAACCAGTATAAACCCTGTGTCATTGAGTGCTAGGCCACCTCCGATCACAACGTACGGCAAAACTACAAATATTTACTTGTTGGTCACTTTCTACACCGACACTAAACATCTTGAAATTAAAATCTTTTCAACTACAAAGTTGTATATACTATTGAGAACTATAACTTTTGTATAGACCATGTGAACATCCTACATCGTTTGATAATTTTAAAATTTAAATTTCAAAATATGTGCACTTACAACAATATTTTGGGACCTTAAACAGATCCAATTCAAATAATTTCAATTCCAAAGTTGTAGATCTCGTCGAGAGCTACAATTTTGATATAAAGTTTGTCTTCATCCAAGTTCATATCAAAAAGTTATGAATTATTTTTTGTTGCAATCATTAACCGAGGCGGACATCTTAAGACGTCTGCCTCCGTAAATTGATTTACAGAGGCATTTGCCTTAAGCGCCCGCCTCGGTTAATATCTATTAACCGAGGTGGTTGCATTTTAATGTCAACCTATGTTAATGATTAACCGAGGGGGTTGCGTTATAATGCCCGCCTCGGTTAATAGACATTAACAGAGGCGGTTCTCTTACATTGTCCACCTTAGTTAAGTATTAACCGAGGTGGTTGCTGGGCCGGCTGCCCTACCACGAATAACCGAGGTGGGCAGCCGGCCCAACCTCCTCCGAGGCCAATTTCAAAATGCCTCGCAAAAGATTTTGTGTAGTAGTGTCCATAGCTTTTTCTCTTTGCAAGTCACCTATGTGTAACTTGAATATGTATTTAGTTGAAACATTAGCTTCAAAAGAAAAGCTTAAACTATGGTGGCTCTTATTGCAGCCCCTATCTTTTGCATGTCACCTCTGTGTAACTTGAATATTTAATATTATTAATTATGACATATTTTCTTCTCAAGCTAAGTTAAAATTCTTATTGTATGTTTATTAACTCTTCTTTTGTACTTTTGAAAATAAGAATTTTATGTCATAAGTTGCACTCTTAACTGTTACAATGACATAACAGTCATTTAAAACATGCACCACATCACTCAAAATCGATGGTAGAGCTTGAAGTAATATCTAGAACCGTGCTAATCTAGAGTGAATATTTAGGTTCACTTTAGATCATGCTTTTAGTAGTGTGAGATTTACATAGAGACTCACTGGTTCTTTATTAACTGTTTTACACAATCACTGAGGTTAGTCCGTCTTAGAAAATAGGATAGATCCTAATGGCTATTATTATGAATGTAATTAGATTTTGTACTCCCGGACCAACGCACGGCACTCCGGGACGGTGCGTGCCACGTGGCTCTGGTCCTCCCGGCAGTAGTGGAGGCAGAGCATCGTGTACTTGCTCCACTTCGCCGTGGTGCCGGAGCGCAGTGCGCCGTCAATCTTGGTGTCCGCATCCGCGGCGCCACTCTTGACGAGGTCCATGGCCACGAGCGCCAGGTCGTGTGAGTCCCTGGCCGCCACGCATATTTATAATTTATTTATGGAGCCTTTGAGAGCTCAAGTACGTATTAATGCAGAGCTCTAACTAAAGCAAGGCGTAATGATGAAGATATATATGAGATATTGAAATGGAGGATTCGCGAGCATTTAGATGTACAGGCTTTGGATATCCTTGTCTTAATACAGTACATGATAGCACAACGGTCAACGGCCTAGGTGTACATGGCGATGTCCAAATGAGGATTCGTGCACATTTATTATTTAGGGCTGCAATCATAGTTACACTACCAGAAACAGTAAAATTGCTGAGTGCCTAAGGGTTTGCCGAGTGTATTCCATCGGGCACTCGGCAAATGTCGTGTTTACCGAGTATTTTTAATTCGACACTCGGCAAAACCCAACTTTACCGAGTGCCAAATAAAAAATACTCGGCAAAAGTATAAACACGCGTGTCTTTGGGCATGCTGGCTGTGCCAAGTGGCGGCTGTTGGGTGCGCATACCTGCCGTTAGAACTTTGCTGAGTGTCCGTTAGAGACATTCAGCAAAGCTTAGGTTTGCCGTGTGTTTTTAGTTGACACTCGGCAACTTGATATTTTTGCCGAGTGTTTTTGTTTGACACTCGGCAAAATGATGTTTTTGTCGAGTGTTTTTTATTGGCATTCGGCAAAATAATAATTTTTTTCCTCTCCTGCCCTCCAAACTTTTTCTACTTTCCACATACAACATGTGGTACTACATGTTAAAATTTGGCAAATTTCTCGATCTGTTTGCTATATTTAATTAATTTATTGCATTTAGAGGATTTTTTTTGGTTTAAGTCAAATTTGAACTGCAAGTGATTCAAATAATGGAAGAAATTGAGTGGAGAAAACATATTCATGTTATTGAGTCCATTTTGGGGCCTTACTCGGGAAATGAATAGAATTTTCGAACATTTTGTTTAGGAAACGTGACCACGAACGTGTGGCCGAATGAATTTTAAATTCTAAAAAAAACAAACGAAGTCTGAAAATCACGAGATTTGTCAAAATCTCATGATATCATACGTGGAGACTGTGAAAAAAATTGAGAAGGTTTCGCACAATTTGTCACGTACGACCTTTACAAACTGAAGCATCTCCAAAGAAGAATCATAGCATTGAGAAGGATCCGGTAAGATTTGGAGTCAATGTGATGGTTGAATTGAGGTTTGACTTTAAAAGTTTTTGTATAGGCAATAGACAACATAGATTGGTTCACGTCAAATTTTGGTAATTTTTCGGATCCGTTTGATAATTTTAATTTATTAACTGCAATTATAGAATTTTAATTGATATAAATTGAGTTTGAGCTATAATTGCATGAAATAATGGATTAATATTCGTAGAAAAATCAAATATGCATTGTTGAGTGAATTTGACAAGGTATTTTGAAATTACATCCTAACAAAATTAGTAGAACACGCTATGAAGGAGGATTGGGGAGCATGAAATATCAATTTATTTTGCCGAGTGTTTTCTACCTGACACTCGGCGAAAATAATAGTTGCCGAGTGTCATATAGGGGACACTCGGCAAATTCGTCTACCGACCCCACTGCACAGTATCGGGCCGTAATGAAAATAAAAAAATAATGTCGAGTGCCCCAGATCTTGGCACTCGGCATATCCCTTCATATGACCCAGCGGCCCGCACCCCCGGCCCTCACCCTCACGCAGACAACACACCCTTCACACACACGCCGCACCGCATGCCGCCACCCCCCGCCCCATATCTGCCCCGCCCCCGGTGCCGCCCGCCCCTAAGCGTCCCGCCCCCAGCGCCGCCCGCCCTCGGCGCGCCGCCACCCCCCGCCGCCTCCCCGCCCCACCGCGCCCCGCCACCGGCGCGGCGTCCCTACCCGCCCAGCGCCCGCCCGCCGGCGCGTCCTGCCCCCAGCGCCGCCCGCCCTCGGTGCGCCGCCCCGCCACCGGCGTCGCCTGCCCCCGGCGCCCCGCCCCGCCCCCGGTGCCGCCCGCCCCGGTAAGATTTTCTAAATGCTCCATATAATTTCCCTGAAATCTTGTCCCCAGCGCCCCGCCCCGCCCCCGGCGCGTCCAGCCACCAGCGCCGCCGCTTGTGTAGTTCAGACAGATCTTGTCCAAACGGCATAGCAACTCGAAATGCAGCCCAGTAAAGAACTGACAATAAAATCAGTGCACATTATGGGTAGAACAATTTATCTTAACATGTTTTAATACTTAAACAGGCTTGTAGGGAAAAAAAAAGATGCTGCATATGTTGGAAGGTCCTTCAATATACGGAACACCCGGTGTTTTTATATTAACAGAATTATTATGAAAATAAAATTACAAGTAGGAAATTTTAAGTTGCTCCTGATGCTGAGGATATCATACATTTCCAACATAAAACAGTAACTAACCATGTAGATGGTCTTCTAGACATCCCAATGGCATATACTCATAAACGAGCAAGCGCTGATCACCATCAACACAGTAGCCATGCAAATTGACTAGATTAGGGTGATGCAGGAGGCTGAGCATGGATACATGAAGTTTTGAGATAGACTTAACCGAAGCTTCCGATCTAGTATACATGCATGTCCAGATCAAAAAGATCTAACCTACGTGACCACCTTGCTAGATTTTCTTTTTATGGTCTCTCTGTCTTTCTAGAGTTTATTTAGGCCTTTGAATCCTACAGTAGCTCCACCTCATCCCTACTGTACTGCTACTGTAGAGTGGTTCATTACTAGGACCTACGACCGCTGCAGCCACTCGTTGGTCCTCCGCTGGGGCCCAATGGAGCGCCAAGATATCCCACGCAGCAGAGACGTCTTACGGATGTAAAGATAGATTAGAAACAATACTAGTACATCTCACTCAGAGAAGGAACGGTTTAGAATTTTAGTCAAAGTCAAACGGTTGCGAGTTTGGCTAAGTTTAAAAAACATATCCATATTTATGATACTAGTTAAATTATTAGCACCATTCAATTATATTATATAGTAGTTTCATATACTAGTACCTAGTTGGTGTCATGAATAATGTATGTTAATATTTTTCTCCATGAATTCAGTCAAGCTAACAATAGTTTAACTTTGGCTAAAATTTTAAGGTCTTTCTTTCTGGGGAAATGCACCTATTAGTTATATGTACTGATCTAGTTTTCAAGAGCTATGGAGGATAAACTGTTAGACGATGGAGGAGTTGATTTCGGTTCCTTTGGTATGCTCGTCTCCTTAACCATCATTACTGAAGTCTGGCTATGCAAAACAGGGTGCTATGCAACAGCCTGTGCTGCCTAGCCTAGCTCATATATATCATATATAATATAAATTATCCCAAAATTTAATCAAATAGACTAGAAGCTTCCTTATTAGCTTCCCATGCACAAATACAAGTTAGTACTATATATACTTACGTGCAAGTATTTTTTGAAGACACTACCTATACTTTCTGATTGCAGTAAGTTTTTTATATCTGCAGCTCACACATGCAATCTCTTCTCTTTTGTGCAGAATTAATCGGCGGCATCAAATAATCAGTCTCAAGACCCGGATTTGTCGCAGAGGTTCCAAGGACCTCCGCAGTGATTGCATTTGCATTTGTGGCTTATTGTGACTTAGTTGTGACTTGTGATGATGGTTTATTGTAAATTGTGATGATGGTTTATGGTGACTTGTGATGATGGTTTATTGTGAATTATGATGATGGTTTATTATACCTGTGACATATAATTATGCCTGTGATGATGTTTTGTTGTGAATTGTCATGGTTTTTTTAATTGAGAGGGGTCCGTTATATGTGATGATTAGTAAAAGGGGGGGGGGTCTTGGTCGCTTTGCGAAAGTGTAACACTCGACAAAGAGAGGAATTCTTAGAGTGTCAAGGCAAAACACACAAACAGCGAGACCATTTTCTGTTATCTGGGAACCTTCTTTGCCGAGTGTTTTGATTTTGCCGAGTGTATTATAATGCACACTCGACAAAGTGACCATAAATCTGTTCGTTGCGCGGTTGTTTGCCGAGTGTTTTGAGCGCGACACACTCGGCAAAACCAAACTTTGCCGAGTGTTATGACCGTGACACTCGGCAAAGTTTAGGAACTTTGTCGAGTGTTTTGGTCTGGACACTCAGTAAAGTTTAGAAACTTTGCCAAGTGTTTTGGTCTTGACACTCGGCAAAGTTGAGAAACTTTCTTTGAGTGTTTTGTCTTGACACTTTCGGCAACCTTGAGAAACTTTGTCGAGTGTTTTTCCGTCGTGCACTCGGCAAAATCGCCATCACCGTGCCATCCCGTCACCATTTTTTTGCCGAGAGTTTATTTTTGCCGAGTGTTTATTGACACTAGGCAAACTATTTGCCAAGTGCTCGATAAAAATACCGACAAACTACTTTGTTCGGCCGACAAATTAATGCCGTGTGTTCTATGTCGAGTGTTACACTCGGCAAAGCATTTGCCGAGTGTTTTGGGCCTTTGCCGAGTGCCCACGACACTCGGCAAAAACTCTGTATCCCGTAGTGTTAGATACATTGATGAACATTTTGATACTTGTGAGCATAGGGGCCTAGGTGTATGTGGGCACAGATACATGGAGAAGGAAGTCTCTGTGGGATCTGAAATATATCTACACCATCTATCTACATCTTCTATCTATCTAATGTGCAGCTCCGTGACCCACGAGCCACGTTATTAGAGTGACGACATGGACCGCCACGTTGGATCTATTCCCCAAACAAAGGGGTACAATGAGTGACATAAAAATTTATGAACCAAAGTCTACGGTTCTAGAGTTGACGGACTGAATAACACAACTCGAAAAGTTTATAGACCCAAATGGATCAATCTAATTGACAAATTCGAGATATCCTAGCCCAATATGAGCTTCTCTTATGAGCTACTCTTCTATAATGAGACTGGGTTTAAAAAACACATAAGTTTGCGGGTTTGGATACTACACCGCATACCCATGGGGTTTGGCTTTTTGTCCATTAACAAACCCACAAGTAGAGAAATTGAGACACGCCCTTGCCCTATTAGGATAAAAAGTCATCGGGTTTGGTACCCGTTGCCATCTCTAGCTGTTACTATGAAACAATGCAATCCTTCCCTACTCCTTTTACGGCTCGGAGAAACCTTCGACATTTAATGGAGATCCTCTTGGTCCTGAGGATAGTAGAAGGTATAGAAGCTTGTTGGGAGCACTGCAGTCTTACACTTACATGACCAGATCTTTCTTATTCTGTGAATGAGTTATGTGAATTTTTGCATGCATACTATTCCGCACTAGACGGCTGAAAAAAGGATTCTCAGATATTTGAAGCATACATTGGGTGTCGGCAAAATCGCCATCACCGTGCCATCCCGTCACCATTTTTTTGCCGAGAGTTTATTTTTGCCGAGTGTTTATTGACACTAGGCAAACTATTTGCCAAGTGCTCGATAAAAAATACTCGGCAAACTACTGTTCGCTGACAAATTAATGCCGTGTGTTCTATGCCGAGTGTTACACTCGGCAAAGCATTTGCCGAGTGTTTTTGGGCCTTTGCCGAGTGCCCCTGACACTCGGCAAAACTACTGTATCCCGTAGTGTTAGATACATTGATGAACATTTTGATACTTGTGAGCATAGGGGCCTAGGTGTATGTGGGCACAGATACATGGAGAAGGAAGTCTCTGTGGGATCTGAAATATATCTACACCATCTATCTACATCTTCTATCTATCTAATGTGCAGCTCCATGACCCACGAGCCACGTTATTAGGCTGACGACATGGACCGCCACGTTGGATCTATTCCCCAAACAAAGGGGTACAATGAGTGACATAAAAAATTTATGAACCAAAGTCTACGGTTCTAGAGTTGACAGACCTGAATAACACAACTCGAAAAGTTTATAGACCCAAATGGATCAATCTAATTGACAAATTCGAGATATCCTAGCCCAATATGAGCTTCTCTTATGAGCTACTCTTCTATGACAGACCTGGGTTTAAAAAACACATAAGTTTGCGGGTTTGGATACTACACCGCATACCCATGGGGTTTGGCTTTTTGTCCATTAACAAACCCACAAGTAGAGAAATTGAGACACGCCCTTGCCCTAGTAGGATAAAAAGTCATCGGGTTTCAGGTACCCGTTGCCATCTCTAGCTGTTACTATGAAACAATGCAATCCTTCCCCTACTCCTTTTTCTAGCTCAGAGAAACCTTCGACATTTAATGGAGATCCTCTTGGTCCTGAGGATAGTAGAAGGTATAGAAGCTTGTTGGGAGCACTGCAGTCTTACACTTACATGACCAGATCTTTCTTATTCTGTGAATGAGTTATGTGAATTTTTGCATGCATACTATTCCGCACTAGACGGCTGAAAAAAGGATTCTCAGATATTTGAAGCATACATTGGGTGTTGGGTTAAATGCAAGAATGTCTAGCTTGACATTGATGAGTGCTTATACACTACCGGATACAGGAGTTTTGCCGAGTGCTAGGGGCACTCGGCGAAGCCCCAAAAACACTCGGCAAAGGGTTTGCCGAGTGTTACACTCGGCAAACAACACTCGGCAAACCATTTAACGACAAACGTAAGTTTGCGAGTGTTTTTGTCAGGCACTTGGCAAGACGCGTTGCGAGTGAAAAAACACTCGACAAACTTTTTTTTCAAAAAAAATAAAGGCACGCGCCCGCACCACCAGCACCGCCGCTGCCACCACCATCCACGCGGCCGCCACCATCCACCCCCGCTGGAGCCCTGGGCGAGCGGAGGTCGGCACCACCGGTGCTACAGCGCTTAGCGCTGGAGAGCTCGGCTCCTGGAGCCCAACTTGACTCCCTGCAGAAATCGACACAGAGATGAAAACAAACAGGGAGAGAAGAAGCTGCGCACGGCAGGGAGGGCCAGCGACCAGACCAGCTCGGTGCTGTGCTCAAGCTCGGCGAGCAGCCCACCAAGGGCAAGCACGCTGATGTGCTGATTTGCTCGGGCCTGAATACAGAAGACCGACGAGGAGCCTGAGAATAGAGAACAGAAAGCTGATGAACTAGAGCAGAGAAGGGTGGCCACCAAAAATCAAGCGGAAACTGATACAAATCACCATGATTCAAGCCAAACTTTGCACAGATGAAATTCACCTTGGCACGAACCTATTCCCCAAAAATCATGGCCTGGGATTGACCCAAACTCTGGTAAATTTGGATCGAAGCCATGAACTCGAGTTTTTCGCCAAAACGAAATCAGCTTGATTCATGGTGCTCAAATGAAGGATTTGTCAGGGGATCACCCTAGCCTTGATCACACATGTCAGGGGCTCCAGAGGGAGGGGCCGGAGAGGAGGGGCCTTGGCGTAGGGAGGGCGCCCGGTGGGAGTGCAGGAGAGAGGAGCTGGGATGGGAGGAGGGAGGCGCAGCGGTGTGCGGGGGGAGGAGGGAGGCGGGGTTTTATTTCGGAAAAAAATTTGTGTCTTTGCGAGTGTTAGATCTGAGCACTCGGCAAAGTTTTTTTTTTTTTTCTTCTCCTTTTTCAGAATAAAAGATTTTATTTCTTTGCCGAGTGTTCTAGATTTGAGCACTCGGCAAAGTTTTTATTATTTTTTTTCTTCTCATTTTTTCCCAGAAAAAAGATTTTATTTCTTTGCGAATGTTTTTTTGACACTCGGCAAACCCACTTTTGCCAGTGTTTTTTTGACACTCGGCAAACCCCTCTTTGCCGAGTGTTTTTTGTGCAGCACTCGGTAAAGAACTTAGTCGCCGAAAGTGTCCGAGGGAATACACTCGGCAAACATAAAAACACTCGGCAAATTTGAGGATTCCGGTAGATATATAGATGCTGACTGGGCAGTAGTGTTGACCAATAGAAGGTCAACAGGAGGATTTGCTATATTCTTTGGGTCAAATTTGATTTTCTAGCAGTGCTAGGAAATAGGCCACCGTAGCTCGTTCAGCATAGAAGCCGAGTATTAGGCCATTGCAAATGCTACCTCAGCTGGTGGTATGGATTGAGTCATTACTTAAGGAGCTTGGTGTGAAGCAACATCAAGTGTCGTGTTTATGGTGTCATGACTTGGGTGTCATCTACCTGTTAGCGAATCATATACGTCTTTCATGCTCGAGCGAAGCAAGGTTGATTTACATTTTGTGTGAGAGAGAATAGCTAAGAAACTGTTGCAGGTCAAGTTGATATCAACTAAAATCAAGTTGCTGATGGGTTTCCATGAACGGATCCCTCAAGAGAGATTAGAGATTTGTATATGTTGTTTGCTGGATCTTTCTTGTACACCAAGGATGTAACAAACATTGTATCTTTATCTGCTCGGTTGTCAAGATAGGCACCACGTTCCCATATTCTTTCATGTACAAGTACAACATGAAGAATATGCCTGCGACATTGACTTAATGACTGAAGTGACCACAAATTGCAATCACCTAAAATTATAGCACTACGGGATACGGTCCTTTCGCCGAGTGCCAGAGGCACTCGGCAATGACCCAAAAACACTTGGCAACTGCTTTGCCGAGTGTAACACTCGACATACAACACACGGCATCTTTTTGTCGGCAAACAGCTATTTGGAGAGTGCTTTTTGTCGGGTTGCCGAGTGCCGGAAAAGCACTCGGCAAAGATTTACACTCGGCAAAATGAAAATGCGAAAAACCCAAAAATAAAAGCAAAATTTTCAATTTTTTTTTTGGGGGCCAGCGCCCGCCCGTCTTCATCGAAGTCGGTGCATTTTTGCGCTAAATTCGTGAAAAACGTGGCCGGTGGGATTCGAACTCACAACCTCTCCATCGCGTGTCTACTGCTGTACCACTACACTACACTGTCACTTGTGTCTAAATTCCGTTATCTATCCTCATATATTATACTAAACCGAGAGTAAATTGCTTGTTTGAGGCCCTAAACGAATTCAAATCAAAAAGTGGTCAACTACAGAGTTTCATAACTTTTCGAGATCCACAATTTTCATTTAGGAAGTTTTTCCATCCGAGGTCGTTTGAAAAATTCGAATTTCAAATTTTAGAGATTCAAACGTAGTTTTGCATGATAAGATGATTTCAAATGAAAAAGTTGTCAACTACATAGTTTCATAACTTTTGGAGATCCACAATTTTCATTTAGGAAGTTTTTCCATCCGAGGTCTTTTGAAAAATTCAAATTTTAAAATTTTCAAATTCAAACGTCTTTTTTGCATGACAAGATGATTTCAAATCAAAATGTTGTCAACTACAAAATTTCATAACTTCTCAAGATCTACAAAGTTTATTTTGGTCATTTGTTCATCCGACATAGTGGTAGTAACATTATTCACAAATCTTTTATATCTCTCTTCTACTTTCATGAAACTAATATGAGAGATGTAGATTTTATGAACAATGTTATTATCGCTTTGTTAAATGAAGAAATGACCAAAATAAACTTTGTAGATCTTGAGAAGTTATACAACTTTGTAGTTGAAAAGTTTTTCATTTGAATTCATTTAGGGCCTCAAAAATTGCTTTGAAAAACTGATTTGCCGAGGGCCAAAAAAATGGACACGGCAAAATGCCGCTTTGCCGAGTGCCAAAACAAAGGCACTCGGCAAAATGCATCTTTGCCGAGTGCCAGAAAAAGGCACTCGGCAAAGACGCATTTTGCCGTGTGCCGAAAAATAGCACTCGGCAAAATATATCTTTGCCGAGTGCCAGAAAATAGGCACTCGGCAAAAACACATTTTGTCGAGTGTTTTTTTTTGCTGAGTGTATTTTATTTGGCACTCGGCAAAGACGATCTTTTTCGAGTGCCCGATAAAATACACTCGGCAAAGCCTCCGGCACTCAGCAAAGTGCCGGTTTCCGGTAGTGTAGAAGGATCCAAAGGTTGAATACATATCTAAATTTAAATAGCAAACTGGTTATAAAAACCTTATTTTTCCATAGAAACATGCATAACTTTCCAGGCTTGCATTTTACACAGGGTTTTAAGCTCCAAACCACTTATCCAAAGAGGTAACATATCCATCGATCAATTAGCTTTACCAAAACCTTGCAACATGCAGTTAGAATTAGACTACCATGCATCTGATTGAAGAATTAAAACAACTACGCATGGTCTCAGAATTTTAACTGTTTCAGATTCAGAGTTGCACAGGTCAGCCGCGGTCTACCACGGCGAGCAGCTCCTTGAGAACGGATGGACAACTGCTTCTCAAATGCTCAAAGCCACCAGCCGCCATGGCAGCCTTGAGATTACTACCAGACATGAGAAATTGGACGCATGCCTTATTAAGCCCATGACACTTATACTCTTCACCAAGGGCCAATGTGGCCGCCACTGTACTTGTGTCAATACAGCGGCAAAGCATGTCTTCGCAAATCAGCTTGAGCCTGGTAAGACTATATCTGTCCACCGCTGCGATCAGATGCTGCGCCATGTCCGTCGTCTCACCCTCATCTATCTCCGGCAGAGAGTCAGTGTAGATGTAGTGGAGCAACGCCTTGAACACCCTTGCTTCCATTCTCTTCGTCAGACAACCAGAAACAATCTCCTCCAGAAGGACCGGTGACCGGACGGCGAGTACGTACCTGTGCGCGGCGAACGTCTCCCCGGCGACCACGAACATGAGGTCGGCCCCGACACCGCTGGAGAGGAGGCGGCCGAGGTGCTCGCCCATGTCGGGCGGCGGCACGGCGACGAGGCGCGAGGGCACATCGCGGTCCTCGCAGTGGAGCTCCTTGTACACGGTGACGGACCTGATCGACTTCCGGCGGTCGCTGCCGTCCTTGATCCGCGAGTAGCCATCGATGGTGAGCATGTGCGACCCCGCCGCGGTCTTGGCGACGATGCACGACGCGCTCTGCTCTGGCGGTGTGCCGCCAGTGGCAGCAACGCCGGTTCTGACGGCAGACGCGGAGGAGATCGGCATAGCGACGGCAGAATCAGCGACATCGAATCGAGGTAGGGCGAGAGGTTAGGTTCGAAGGCAACGTGCGTGCGACCAAATCGATGACGTAACCAAATCGATGACGTAACCAAATCGGATCCGAGTTCTCCTCAAAGACATAAATTAGCTGCCATGAAAAGTTGAAAACCCTCTTCCTTTGTTTTAGATTAGATTAGATGAACAGGAAAGGTGCAGCACCACCTCTCGCCTTCGCCATCTGTGCTCACCGCCGTACGTCATGCTCCGGAGCCTGTTCGCCGCTCTCGGCTTGGCCGACAACAAGCCGACGACCTCTTCTGCGCCGGCCAGGGAGCTGAGCACGTAGGCCCTTGTCGCTGAGTCCGTGGCCGGGTGGCACGTCCTCACGATCGACGGATACTCCAACGTCAAGGTGGTCGTCGGCACCGGCAAATTCGTCACTACCCGCCTGTTCACCGTCGGCGGCCACCGCTGGTACATCAAGTACTTCCCCAACGGTGAAGACCGGGACACCGCTGACTACATCAGCATCTACCACTACTGGATTCAGGTTCTTTGCCGAGTGCCTGAGGCATTCGGCAAAGGCCAAATTGCACTCGGCAAAGCCTTTGCCGAGTAAATTGATCGGCAAAGCCCTCTTTGCCGAGTATCTTTTATCGGGCACTCGGCAAAGGCTTTGCCGAGAGCCCCGGGGGCACTCGTCAAAGAAATAAAGCGACCGTCACGGCGCCGGCCCCATTGACGGTCGCTTTGCCGAGTGCCAACCCTGCAGCACTCGGCAAAGAGTTTTTATTTTTTTTTTAAAAAAAATCTTTGCTGAGTGCTCTCTATCCGGCCCTTGGCAAAGATGTTTTCTTTTCTAAAAATTCTTTGCCGAGTGCCCCCTGGCCGGCGCTCGGCAAAGTTTGAATTTTTTTAAAAAAAAATTTCTTTGCCGAGTGCTCTCTGGCCGGCACTCGGCAAAGTTTGAATCTTTGCCGAATACCATGGTCATAGCACTCGGCAAAGCTGGAAAAATGGTTTTCCGAGCGCCCGCCCATTTTAACAGTTTTGCCGAGTGCTGTGACTATGGCACTCAGCAACGGGGTCCTTTGCCGAGTGCAACATTCGGCAAAGTGACCCAAAACGGCAATTTTTAATTTTTTTTACATTCCATCATGACAAAAAAATTCATATAAACATGTATCACATATATATATATATCTCATTAATCACATATATATCTCATCCATCACATATATATCTCATCCATCCACACATCCATCCGCACATATCACATCCATCACAATATATATCACATATATAATAATAAGTGTTCATGTCCATCCAAATAAATACACAAAGTCCATCACAAGTCCATCAAAGTCCACAAGTGCATCACAAGTATATCACAAGTCCATCACCAAGTGAACAACAAATGAAAAAAATACAATGTGCACTCATCTCGGCCACTGCGACTGTGGTGAAGGCCCAGCTCCATCATTCAGAGGTGCATGAGGTGGATTATTCGAACCACCGTTAGATGGAGACCGCACAAAGGAGAAAAGATTGCATGTGAGACAAGATTATTTGGATAGCTAATCTAGGAAGGTAGAGGGCATACAAGCAAAGCACAAGCGAAAGTAAAAAACTTTTATAATCACAGGCTGTAGGTGTAGGACACGGAGGCGGAGTTGGAACCAACAACCCAGCTGGCAGAGAGAAGCCCACACATTGCCCAAGCCCTTGTAGGAACTTCGTAATGTCCGTCAGCCTCTGCGCCTGGGCCTGCCGCTCGGCCCGCTCGGCCTCCAGCTGGGCCGCCATCCTCTGCTGCCCGGCCTCCAGCTCCTAACGTTGCCTCATTTCTTGTTCCAGCCGGGCCTACAATATTTCACTCCAATGTTTTAGTAATGCAAACCTAATTAAGGTGTGTAAAGATCAATGTATGACGAGTAAAACAGGAATAACCTCGAGTGCGTCGACCCAGTGCTGTGCAGCGGTCGACCGTGTGCAAATGGCCAGGCTCTCGCTCGTGCTCCGTGCTCGGATCTAGGAGAGAGAGGGAGTAGAGGCTGTGTTGATGACGCCGTCGCCAAGCTAGAACCGCCCATGCTTCTTGCCTTGCACCGCCCTCACGACGGCCTCTCCATCAAAGTCCTGGGTGCTCGGATCGTGGTCTAGCCCATGGAGCGACCTCGCCACCTCAGTGTACTCACTGATGCGGGAGTGGACGCTCGGGTTCGTGTATGCCTCTAGCAGGTCCTCCAGGTTGAAAGAGACGTTGGACGTCGCCTTGCCCTTGTGGGCCATACACCATGCCTAGAAGTACGCGCAAGCCTAGCCACTATGTGATGCCGATTGCGAGAAAGACAGCACGATGATTAGAAATCAGGCAGAACTGAGCGTCACAATAGATAAATGAATTCACGTACCCATGCTTGTTTGTATCCGGCGAGGCTGCGGCTGCCTTGATGGTGTGCTGGACCTTGCATCTGCAAACGACGGTCCCGAACATCCCTGTGCATCTTGAGGTACTCCTCCATGAACCACCTCTCCACCATCATCGCCCAGCACTCGGGATACGCTTGGCACCACCAGGGAATCATCTACACGTCATCAAGTATTGGACATATAAGAAGATCAAATTAAACCAATTTAATCTCAAAACAAATCAATATTGATGTTCTTCATTTACCTCAAGGTACTGCTCCCGGGTCAGCTGCATCTCTCTTGCGTCTTTCTTGGGTTTCCTCTCTCCAAGCTTTGACCCGTAGTAGGTTACGATGGCCTGGATGCGCACCTCGTGATGCATGTCAGTGACGAGTTTTTTACAGGCTTTGGTAGTCACCTGCTCCGCCCTGGCCTCAAATCCCTCCTCGCATCTGTAATAAGTCTGCATACAAAAGCGATGTATCCATTCATTATTTCAAGAAAAGTCCAATGAATGCGACGTATTGAGCAATGTTGTGCGAGGGAGACTTACCCAAAACTCTGCCTTCACCCGCGCCGCCTTGTTGGGGTACTCCGCATCGAGGGCGACGACGTAGTGGTCAAACGAGTAGGCCGGCTCCGTCTTTGATGCGTACGTGACAATGCCGGGGAAGTGTTGCCTGCACAGAAGACCCAGGATGTAGTTGACTAGCCGTGCGCTACCACCCGACACAACCACCCAGTTCCTGCACAAGTGATTAAGAAAAAATATTAGTTTTTTTTCATCATATCATATGAAGTAGTGGTGATAACATATAAAGTTACTTATTTTTGCCCTTTGGGGCGAATCAGTGGGCGTTGGTGAGGAAGCGGAACCTGTGGGAGGCTCGCGGGACCTCGCAAGTAGACACTCGAAGAGGAGTCGGAGGAAGCGGAACCCGTGCCTGCCGCCTCCCACTCGTCATCCTCATGCGGCCCCTCCTCCTCATCCATCTGCCGAACCAGCTCCTCGTCCGACTCATCCATGGGCGCCACCTCCTCCTCCAGCTCCTCCTCACGTGGCGTGGGAGGAGATGCCCCCCTCCTATGGCTGGCGGTCCTCCTCCTCCTCCTCCTGTCTGATCCCTCCACCGCCTCCTCCTACAGCCGGCGTGGTCTTTGGTAAATCGAGTTCACAAACCTATGACGGTCGCCCGCCATCTTTGTTCAATCACCTGCAATAAAAAAGAAAAACAAGACATAATTAGAAATAGGTGCAAAAATGAACAAAACATAATTACAAAAAATATAGTAATACATATATTAGAAATATATGCAAAAATGAACAAAACATAATTACAAAAAACATAGTATTACATGTATTAGAAATAATCTTTATAATTGAGATTAGCTGGATCATAGGTCTCGTCATCACTATCAACATTGTCCAACTCATCAACACTATCCGAAGGAGGAATGTTGTCTTCATTGTCATTGCCTAAACGTAATCGCTCAAGCATTTGTATGTCCCTCAGATTTCACACCTCGTCTCCAGTGTCATCGTCATCATCCCTTTCATTGTCTACTTCCATTCCTATCTCTTCGATTAAGTCTATGTCAAACCTCCCTTGTAGCCCCTCTTCTTGATAGAACTCTCCATCATATGTGTTTGGGTTGAAGTTGTAATCTTCATCATTTGGGACAGGTAGTTTAGCGTGTGGCAATACCTTGTGCACAATAGACCAACCCTTAAGATGTTCAGCGTCTTTGCATGCGTATGACGTATAATAAACATGGACGGCCTGTTGAGCCACAATGTAGACATCTTTTCCTAGATAGACGGAATCCTATCAAATCTCAACTAGCCCAAGCTTAGGGGTCCATCTCGTTACTCCAGGATGAAACCAGTGGCATTTGAATATGATAAGAGTAAGAGGTTTGGAACCATAGAATGATAGTTCGTAGATTTCTTCAATTCTTCCATAATAGTCGAGTCCATCGGTGCCGGGCGTAATAACTCCGTTGTTTGTGGTTTTTTGATTGGGCCGACTCTGCTCGTAGCTTGCTGTGTGAAAACAATATCCATTCACGTCATAACCGGTAAATGACTTGACCCTAACGGCACAGCCGTTTGCATCCTATCTTAGCTCATCACTTATAGGCGCATCAGTTTGGGCTTTCTGTTTGAACCAACAAATGAAATCGGGGCTCTCTAGTCCCGCACCCTGTGAAAGAAGGGTACCATTTTCTTGCGGGGTAGGTTGCCTTGATCCATGCCAGGATTGACGAAAAAAATTCCTTGTACCAACGAGAAACAAGGGGGTTGGACAAAGAAACAAGGACATATGGCGAAATGAAACAAGTTCATTTAGAACTTACCCAATGAACGGCTGCACCTCGACAAGGTTGGTCAACACATATAACATGATACTGCGCCACTCTTCATTTTTCAATTGCTTAGTGGTCGATGCACTTGCGCTTCCGAGTTGCCCTTGGAAAAGGCTGAGGTTCGATTCATTTTTGCCAGCATTGTAACGAGGGGGTGGATTATAAACGCTAGGAAGGTTCTCAGTGTAGTATTTCTCTGTGAAGTTCAACACCTCCTCTAGAATGTATGCCTCAACAATGGAAGCCTCAATTTTGGCTTTATTTCTACATTTTTTGCGAAGAGTCTTTAGACATCTCTCGATTGGATAGCACCAACGGTCCTACACGGGCCCCCCATCCGTGCCTCATATGGGAGGTGCACAATCAAATGCTGCATCGGCAAGAAGCAGCCGGGTGGAAAGATCTTCTCCAACTTACAGAGCAACACGGGTGCCGCTTTTTCCAAGTCATCAATGATGGTCCGAGAGAGCTCCTTGGCACAAAGCTGGCGGAATAAGTAGCTCAACTCTGCCAGCACTTGCCAGACATACTCTGGGACATAGCCTCGAACCATCGCCGGAAGAAGCCGCTCAATCCATATGTGGTAGTCATGACTCTTCATCCCGTTGACTCGCAGAGTGCCTAAGTTCACTCCGCTCTTTAGATTCGCTGCATACCCATGAGGGAACATTAGCGTCTGGATCCATTCAAGTACTTCCCTCCTTTGGTCCTTTTTCAAGACGAAATCGGCCTTAGTCCTTCTCTAGGTCTTGCCACGACTAGGAGGCCGCATCTCTTGATTTGGTCTATCGCACAACGTTGCCAGGTCCACTCTAGCCTTAGGGTTGTCCTTAGACTCTTTAGTGTCCATGAGTGTTGCCCAAAGTGCCTCGGCGACATTCTTTTCAGTGTGCATTACATCAATATTATGTGGCAGAAGAAGGTCATCGAAATAGGGGAGCCTCGTCATGCCCGAGATATGAGTCCACATATGTTGCTCACCATATCCCACAAAACCACCTTCTTCATTGGGCACGAGAGCATCTATCTGAGCATGAACCTTGGCACCAGTCATCATCCGCGGCGCAGGGTTTGTCACTTTGACACCTTTCATAAAGTTCTTGATGTCTTGTCTGAATGGATGGTCAAGAGGTAGGAATTGACGATGTCTATCGAACGACGAATACTTGCCACCCTTTTGCAACCAAATGAACCTCACACCTTCCTTGCATATTGGGCATGGGAACTTCCCGTGAACACACCAGGCGCAGAATATCCCATACGCCAGGAAGTCATGCAGGGAGTAGTGGTACCAAACGTGCATTTTGAAGGATGTCTTTGTAGATCGATCGTATGTCCATACCCCTTCGTCCCAAGCACGGACCAATTCATCAAACACGGGCTCCATGAACACACCCATATTACTCCCTGGGTGTCCAAGAATTATAAACGACAAGAATACATTATGTCATTGAAAGGAGACACCCGGGGAGGGGGAGATTAAGGGGGAAAACGAAGATGGGCCAACATGTGTATGGGGCAGCCATCATTCCATAAGGATTGAACCCATCTGTTGCCAGCGCGACACGTACATTACGAGCCTCATCTGCTTTGTCATAATGTTTGTCATTAAAGCGGATCCAAGCTTCACCATCGGATGGAAGTACCATCTTGTTACGATTGTACCATTGGTCATTTTTGTGTCATGTCATCTGTTTCGCGGATTCCTCGGTCATGTATAGCCGTTGGATCCTCAGTAGGAACGGAAGGTATCGTAGGATTTTTACGGGGATCGTAAGTTGCCTCTTCTGGCCATCATCAGAGTCTACCTCCAGGTACCTAGAGGATTTATACTTTGGACAGGACTTTGCATGCTCGTGTTCTTTCCTAAATAGGACGCACCCCTTCGGTCAAGCATGTATCTGCTCATACGACATCTTAAGTGCATGAAGGAGTTTCTTTGACTCGTACATGCTCTTTGGCAGAATGTGGCCCTCCGAAAGCAGGGTGCCAATCACGGCCAACATCTTATCGAAGCCTTCTCGACTCATGTTTAACTCGGACTTCAACCCCATTAAGCGTCCAATGACATCCAGTTGAGACACCGTTGACCGATCATGAGGTTTTTGTGCCGAGTCCATCATGTCATAGAACGCCTGTGCAGCTGCCTCCATCTCCTCCTTCTCATGTCCCTCATCGAACTGTCCTTGGTGAAAGTCATCTAACATGTCTGCTACCCCGGCATCAGCATCAAAAGCCTCCACCCGTGGTCTCACCACCTCCTCTCTCATACGATGGGCTTCACCATGGTGGACCCACCGGGTGTAGTCCGGCGTAAATCCATTCTTCACAAGATGTTTACCCATTTCCACCTTATTTTCCCTTCTCCTGTTTCCACATTTGCTCCAGGGACACAAAACTAGGCAATGTCCTTTAGCAGCCTTGCCAAATGCACTGTTTAAGAAAGCATCGGTCTTGTTCATCCATTCCGTGGTGTAATCACTCTGACTTCTCCAGCCCGTGTACATCCACTGACGGTCATCCATCCTCTAACATATGTATCGGCGAGTAATGTAACCATCAATTGCATCTACATGGTGTTCCTACTGTCTAATAGGTGAGGATAGGTCCTAATCCCACCCGCGGATGTGTAGATGAGGTTAGTTTCCATGCTCTACTCCTATCTGAGACAGAATTTCGGCAGCACCTCCCCGCTGTTCTCCAGATACACGTCCTGCCAAAGAAGATTGCGTATCCGGAGAACAACAGGGAGGTGATGCCGAAACTCTATCTTGGACCGGAGCAGACCATGGAAACTAACCCATCTACACATCCGCGGGCTGTCCAAAAAACGTGGACAATCCAAAACAGATACGGTCATAGATATGCAAAGATCTGCATACCTCCAACCGTATTTCTTTCGAACGGGAGACGCCTAATTGGGTTACGCGATCTACGACCATGATACGGAAAGAGGGGTTATACCTAGGGTGGCGGCGGAGTTAGGCTAGCGGGGACGTGGCGGGTCGGTGTAGTGGCGAGATGACACGGTGCAGGTAGACCGGCACGGCGATGGGAACTCTGACTCGGCTCCGACGGGCTCTTCTCTACAAAAATGGAACAAAATACTGTCATTTAAAAAAAATCGGCAGAACCTCCCCTGCACGGTGAGGTTTCCAAAACCTGCAAAAAACAATGGCATGATGGCCGACAAGAACATATGTCTCAAGAGAAGCCATGTAGTTTGGATATCAATCCATACAGAAGAATATATCCAAGTAGTACCACTACTTCTACTACTACTTCCACTATTGCTACTACTACTACAACTAGTTCTAGTACTACTACTACCACTATTGCTACTACTACCACTAGTTCTACTACTACTACCACTACTTCTACTACTACTACTACCACTAGTTCTACTACTACTACTACCACTAGTTCTACTACTACTACCACTACTTCTAATACTACTACTACCACTAGCACTACTACTACAACTAATACTACTACAACTATCACTACCACGACAACAACAAGAGAGAGGGCATACCTAACGGGCGCCGGGGGTAGGGGCGGGCGGCGTTGGGGTCGGGGTCGGGGTCGTTGGAGTCGAGATTCGTCGGGTCGGGCAGCAGGCGGCTGCGGCTGGGAAGGGGTCCACAGGTGCGGCCGAGGTAAGGGGCTGGGCTCCTCCTCCTCCTCCTCCTCCTCCTCCTCCTCCTCCTCCTCCTCGCCTCCCCTCCTCCTCCTCCTCCTCCTCCCCTCCTCCACACCTGACGTTAGGCGGGCAGGCGTGGGTGGTAACCACGCCGCGGCCACACGCATGTGGTGTCAAGGGGCAGGCGGCAGGCTTGAGGCGAGGCGTCGGCGGTGGCCTTGTGGTGATGGTGGCACAGCGCGGGCGGGAGGGAGGCGTCTTGGCATGGGGGGCGGCGAGCATTGGGGGCGGGGTGGCTGGGAGGGCTGGGCTGGCGGCATGGTGGCGTGGCGTGGGGCGTTCTGATACTGGCCTCACACTACACTCACTAACATGACTATCAATTTTTGAATCATTAAATTCCATTATTCGTACCACGTGCAGTTCAAATTTATATTTTTCGAAAAAATTCAAGTAAACGAAATAAAGTAACTAAATATATCAAAAAACCACAAAAAATCCCCAAATTCTAACTCTAACGAGGAGTTTCTGCTACTTTAAAAGGGCTGCACAAAAAATTTGGAGGCCAAAAACAAAAAAAAAAACTTTGCCGAGCACCGGGGCATGGCACTTGGCAAAGGGGGGTCTTTGCTGAGTGCCAAGAATAAGGCGCTCGACAAAGAGGATTTTTGAATTTTTTTAGAAATTTCCTCTTTGGTGAGTGCCTTCACAGGGGCAGTCGGCAAAGATATTTAAAAAAAATGTATTTTTTTTAATTCCTCCCTTTGCCGAGTGCCGAAGTTGTTAGGCACTCGGCAAAGACATTTCAAAAAAAATGAATCTTTACCGAGCGCCGTGTCTGGGGCACTCGGCAAAGTATTTTTCAAAAAAAAAATCTTTGCCAAGTGCCTAACAGTAGGCACTCGGCAAAGAGGACGTGGGCGAACACCATTACGCGGGGCAGCCTATGCCGAGTGCCGCGCTTTTGCCGAGTGCCCTTTTTGCCGAGTGTCCGTCACTCGGCAAAGAATTCTTTACCGAGTGCTCGATTTTTGATATTCGGTAAAGCATAGTGTACCTGATAAGCGAGCAAGACGCCGCCGGCATGTACGTGTAGGCGCGGTTCAGGTTTAGCCTGCTCGACCGCGACGACCAGGACGCGGAGTCTGTGCCGTGGCAGGGTTTCCACACAAGCGAGCTACAAACGAGGAAGGCCGATGGCTCATCGGCATGGGGATCTCGCATGTTCATCCACAGGAGGAGCCAGCTAGAGGGCTCGGCGGCCTACCTTAGGGACGACTGCATCAGGATCAGGTGCGACGTCGTCATCTCTAAGGAGATCAGCACCGCAGAGTGAGATGACGTCATGGCGGGGCTCGTCGTCGTGCCGCCGCCGGACGTGGGCCAAGACATTCTCCAGCTCCTCTGGGATGGAGAGGTGTCGGACGTCACCTTCGAAGTCGCCGGCGAGACGTTCCGCGCGCATAGGTACATACTCGCTGCCCGGTCGCCGGTGTTCTCATGGCGGAGCTCTACGGCCCAATGAAGGAAACGACTGAAACTTGCGTACGGATTCACGACATCGAGGCAAGAGTGTTCAAACCCTTGCTGCATTTCGTCTACACGGACTGGCTGCCTGAGATGGACGAGGGTGTTATCGTAGTCATGTGGCAGCATTTACTCGTCGCTGCAGATAGATATGGTCTCGAGAGGTTGAAGCTAAACTGCGAGCACAACCTTTGCTGCCGTATCAACGCAAGCACTGTGGCAACTACGTTGGCATTGGCTGAGCAGCTTGGTTGCCAGGGCCTTAAGAAAGCACGCGTCCAATTTCTGAAGTCAAGTAGCAATTTGAAGGCTGCAATGGCGACCGATGGTTTTGAGCATTTGACGACCAGCTGTCCTAACGTTCTTGAGGAGCTGCTGGCCATGGTTGCTCCATGACCTCCCTAGAATAGCAATCTTTCTGAGACAAACGGTGGCTCAACATGGAGGAAAACTTAGGTAGGTAGAAGAATTCAAGATGAGTTATATTTTGCAATTCCTTCTCTCTTTTATAGTGTAGACTATGTAAATTTGTAAGATGGTCAATTATAGAAATGTTTGACATACAATAAGCTAGAATGCACTAGTAGAGAACAGATCTTTGATCTTCGGCTAAAATGGGCTCTAGTCCCAGAATTTTTTGCGCTCGGGACTAGAGATACCTTTAGTCCTGGTTGGTGGCTTCAACCGGGACTAAAGGTCCCTGTCCAACGGCTACTGCGCCAGACAGAGGTGGCAGGGACCTTTAGTCCCGATTGAAGCCACCAACCGGGACTAAAGGTAGACTTTTACTCCCGGTTGGTGGCTCCAACCAGGAGTAAAGGTCTACTCCCGGGCCGTGGCTGCGCCCGGGGTTGGAAAGTTACCTTTAGTCCCGGTTGGAGCCACCAACCGGGACTAAAGGTTCCCCTTTATATCCCGGCCGTCTCCTTCTTCCTTCCCGAGCCCGAGCTCAGCACATTTTGAAGCTCACTGCACTAGTGTTCTTGCTTCCTCCCTCCATTGTTCCTCCATCCATTCTTCGATTCCTCCGTCGATTTCTTCGATTCCTCCGTCGATTCTTCAGTTCTAAAGGTTACCAATCTCATACTCTCAATTTCACCATTGTCTTATCTCATTTTGTTCACTATATATATATAGTTCTTTATTGTGGTTTTTTTCATTTGTAAGCAATTTGAGCTCAAAATCACTTCAAGCTTGCATATTTACATGAAAGAAGGTTAAAGTAGCTAGTTGAACTTGCGGACCGTGTTCATCTCGGCGAGCATGTTCTCTGCTAAGCGAGCGGTGGACGTCAAGGAGGAGCTTTGATTCTACGAGGGAGGCGGCAACGGTCGTGGAAGACCGTGTTCCCTTCCTCGTAGAATCGAGCTCTTCCGTGGCCTGGCACTGGTGTCCGTCCGGTGGAGAAATGCTCATGAGATGATCACGTAAGCAAGGTCAACTAGTACTGGATGATTATTTATTAAAACATGTTTTTGAGCTATAAATCCTGCTGGCTGTCTTCTTCCTCCCTGAGCCCGCCCGAGAGCTTAAGTTCAAAATCACTTATTGTGGTTTTTTTCATCATTGTCTTATCCCATTTTGTTCACTATATATATATATGGTTCTTTATTGTGGTTTTTCTCATTTGTAAGTAATTTGAGCTCAAAATCACTTCAAGCTTGCATATTTACATGAAGGAAGGTTAAAGTAGCTAGTTGCACTAGCGAACCGTGTTCATTTCGGCGAGCATGTTCTCTGCCGAGCGGTAACGGACGTCAAGGAGGAGCTTTGATTCTACGAGGGAGAGCGGCAACGGTCGTGGAAGACCGTGTTCCCTTTCTCGTAGAATTGGAGCTCTTCCGTGGCCAAGTACGGTGCCGTCTGGTGGAGAAATGCTCGCCGAGATGATCACGTAAGTAAGGTCAACTAGTACGGATGGTTATTTATTAACACGTCCCGATATCATCGCAGTAGTCTGTCAACCACCGTACCCAAACGTAGTATATATATAAATATAAACGATAATCGATTGTTATGTGTGTACACTCCCATTCTTCTGTTAATTTACGGAAATATCATGTGAATTACTTACCTGCCGCAGTAAAAGACGAGAACACAATGACCATTAAAAATATCATTGTTTAGAGATATAGATAATTTTATAGTTTCTTAATTTTATTTGTTTATAAAATGAGAAATTTATAGTGTATTAAAAAATGAGTATAGAGAGTAGATGGCAACTGCTTCCGGGTCCTCGGCCTCTCATGGGTTTCCAAAGCGACTTAGGCCGAGCCTCCCTCTCATTCCATGCGGCAAGTGTTGTGATGAGATGAAGATTGTGATGGAGTACCGAGTGAAGAAGGAGGATCCCAACAAGGATCGTATCTTCTACAAATGTCCGGATCGCAATGTGAGTTATTTTATCGTATTTAATGATTATGGTTAGTTTATACCTATTTTCATGATAGTTGTGATTAAAGTTCTAATTTTTTGTTTTAATTTCAGTGGGATGGCAGTGGACGATGTTCAGGCTTCTCTTTGGGAGGAAGAGTATGTTGAACTCGTGCAAAAATATCTTGCACAACCAGTGTGAATCTGGCGACTAATGAGGCAGTGATCCAGCCGAAGACGCCCAAAGATGTTGCACAATCGAGGGATCTGTCTGTTTTAGTTAAGATTGGTCGCGAAATCCTTGTGCTCCTGAAATGTATTTTAGCTTTAGTTCTTTTAGTGGTAGTTGGGATTGTCTACATTGTAGCGATGCTTTCATAAATTTGTACCTTTTGTGGTGGCACGCATGTTGTATAAATAATTAATTATGATCTAGATTTTAATATGGTATTTATGTCATGTAATGCAGATGAGCCGGCATTGGATGTACAATGCTGATCGCCGCTCCCAAGAGTTCATTGACGGCGTGCATTCTTTGTTACGTGCGGCCGAGGCAAACAAACGCGACGGTTTCATGTGCTGCCCATGTGCCATATGTAAGAATACGGTGGAATATCCTTGCTCAAGGACTCTTCATTCACACTTGTTCAAGTCGGGTTTCATGTCAAACTATATTTGTTAGATGAAGCACGGAGAAACCGGTGTTGTAATGGAAGAAGGTGAAGAAGAACAATGGGACGACAATGATATTATTCCCGATGGTGCGTGCTTGAATGATACTGCAATGGGAGAAGCTAAAGAAGAGGTAGCAGCAGAAGACGAGCCGGCTGATGATCTTTGTCAGGTCATTCGTGACGCACAAAGAGAATGTGAAAGTGAAAAGGAGAAGATCAAGTTCGAGCGGATGCTAGAAGATCACAAGAAATTGTTGTACCTAACTTGTGATGCATGCAGAAAAAGTTGGGAACCACACTAGAATTGCTGCAATGGAAGGCAAAGAATGGTGTATCTGACAAGGGATTTGGAGAGTTACTAAAAATCCAAAAGAAGATGCTTCAGAAGGACAATGAATTGTCCGCCACTACCCTCTGAAGCAAAACAAGTTGTCATCATCCTATGGGGCTAGAAATCGAGAAGATACATGCATGTCCTAATGATCGCATCCTGCTGCGTGGCAAAGAGTACGAGAAATTGGATGCATGCCCGGTATGCCATGCATCGCGGTATAAGATCAGGTGAGATGACCCTGGTGATGTTGAGGGCGAACATCCGCGGAAGAAAATCCCTGCCAAGTTTATATGGTATGCTCCTATAATACCACGCTTGAAACGTCTGTTCAGAAACAAAGAACATGCAAAATTGTCGCGATGGCACAAAGAAGACTGTAAGGTAGACAATATGTTGAGACACCCAGCTGATGGGTCCCAGTGGAGAGCAATCGACAGAGAATTCTCGGAGTTTGCAAATGATGCAAGAAACTTAAGGTTTGCTTTAAGTACAGATGGTATCAATCCTTTTGGAGAGTAGAACAGTAGTCATAGCACTTGGCCTATTACTCTAAGTATCTACAACATTCCTCCTTGGTTATGCATGAAGCGGAAGTTCATTATGATGCCTGTGCTCATCCAAGGCCCAAAGCAACCTGGCAATGACATCGATGTGTACCTGAGACCACTTATTGACGAACTTCTCATTTTGTGGAATAAAGAAGGTGTACGTGTGTGGGATGAGTACAAACAGGAACACTTTGATCTGCGAGCATTGTTGTTCGTAACAATCAATGATTGGCCTGCTCTAAGTAATCTTTCAGGACAGTCAAACAAGGGATATAATGCATGCACACACTACTTCGGTGATATTAGAGGTGTATTCTTGAAAAAATGTCGAAAGGTCGTGTACCTTGACCATCGTCGATTTCTTCCTACAAATCACCCCGTAAGAAAGAAAGGCAAGCATTTTAAAGGGAAGGCAGACCACCTGACCAAGCCTCGCAACCCAACCAGTGAGGATGTACTCGATATGGTCAATGATGTGAAAGTTGTCTTTGGAAAAGGACATGGCAGCCAACCTGTTCCGAACGACGCTAACGGTCATGCACCCATGTGGAAGAAGAAGTCCATATTTTGGGACCTACCCTATTGGCAAGTCCTAGAGGTCCGCAGCTCGATCGACGTGATGCACCTGACAAAGAATCTTTGTGTGAACCTACTAGGCTTCATGGGTGTGTATGGAAAGCCTAAGGACACATTTGAAGCACGATAGGACCTGCGTTGTTTGTGAGAAAGAGACAACCTGCATCTAGAGAAGACAGATGATGGACGCCATTACTTACGTCCTGCCAGCTACACTCTAAGCAAAGAGGAGAAGGAAATCATGTTTGAATGCTTAAACAACATCAAGGTACCATCTGGATTCTCCTCGAATATAAAGGGTATTATAAATGTGCTAGAGAAGAAATTCTGTAACTTAAAGTCCCAAGACTATCACGTTCTCTTGACGCAATTACTTCCAGTTACATTAAGAGGAATTCTACCTCCAAATGTACGTCTAGCCATCGTGAAGCTATGTGCATTCCTCAATGCAATTTCTCAGAAGGCAATTGATCCAACTGATCTAGCTAAACTACAGAATGATGTGGTTAAATGTCTCGTCAGCTTTGAGTTGGTGTTCCCTCCTTCCTTCTTTGATATCATGACACACCTCCTAGTTCACCTAGTCAAGGAGATTTTCATTCTCGGTCCTGTGTTCCTACATAACATGTTCCCCTTAAAGAGATTCATGGGAGTCCTGAAGAAATATGTTCACAACCGTGCTCGCCCAGAAGGAAGCATCGCCAAGGGCTATGGAACAGAAGAGGTCATTGAGTTCTGTGTTGACTTTATTCCCGACTTTGACTGGATTGGTGTTCCTGAATCGAGACATGAGGGGAGACTAAGCGGAAAGAGGACACTAGGGAGGAAAACATATATTGGTATGGATGATGATTATTTCAATAAAGCGCACTACACAGTTCTACAGAACTCCTCTTTGGTAGATCCGTATATTGAGACACACAAGGATCTCTTACGATCCGAGTTTTTAGGGAAGACTGAAGCTTAGATTATGCGTAAGCACATGGAAACTTTCGGCGGTTGGTTGCGAAAAAAATGTCAAGGTGATGAGAGCATCCATGAGAAACTGTATTTATTGGTTATGCAACCATCATGGCATATCATCACATACAAAGGGTACGAGATAAATGGGAACATATTCTACACAGTAGCCCAAGATAAAAGGAGTACCAACCAAAATAGTGGTGTCCGCATAGATGCCACAGACCCGAATGGGAATAAGCAGACATATTATGGACGCATAGATGAAATATGGGAACTAGAATATGCACCTACTTTGAAGATCCCATTGTTCAAGTGCCAATGGGTCAAGGTGACCAGAGGCGGGGTAACAGTGGACAACGAGTATGGAATGACAACAGCAGACCTTAGTAAAATTGGGTACAAAGACGAACCATTCGTCCTTGCCAAGGATGTGAATCAGGTGTTCTATGTCAATGATATGTCTACCAAACCAAAAAGAGGGAAAAACGATAATGACTCAACAAAGAGCCAAAGCGCCACATAGTTCTTTCAGGGAAAAGAGTCATCGTGGGAATTGAGGATAAGTCGGACATGTCAGAAGATTATGAAAAGGATGACCGAATTCCGCCCTTCAAAGTGAACAAAGACCCTAGCATCTTGGTAAACGATGAGGACACTCCATGGTTACGACGCGATCATAACCAAGGGACATACGTAAAGAAGAATTCACTGCTGTGCCCACTTGATGATATAGTGATTTAATGTAGTGTGTTTGAGATATTATGTAATAATTGTGAATTCAGATGTTTATTATGTCATGTTTCAAATTAAATCAATGTTTGATTTGGTGGGATTTCTCTCTTGAAAAGGTAAATTAGGATATTGAGTGATGAAAAATTAAAATATTAACGTTAAAATGATGTGAAAATAAATTTTCTGTCCAAAACCAATAGTTTTAATAATTTTAATTAAACACTACATTTTTGCATTAACGAAATAATAAATATTAGTTACATTATGTTTTATAATTGTAACAAAAAATAAAAAAGTTAGGTTATAGATTTTTTCTATGTGCAATAAAGAAAAAGAAAATCCATATTTTTAACAAAATAATTTTATGCCTTTTATTTAATTTACTATGTATTTAACAAGACTATTGCATTTCTATTAAAAAATTTTGCTTAAAACACGCGGGAAACGAAACTGCAGCCCACCTTTACTCCCGGGTTGGAAGCCCACCCGGGAGTAAAGGTGGGCTGCAGTTTCGTGGCCCGCAAAAAAACCTTTACTCCCGGTGCTTATTACCAACCGGGAGTACTCCCAGTGCGTGTTACCAATCGGGAGTAAAGGTAAACATTTACTCCCGATGGGGGGATGGCACCGGGAGTAAAGGGGCGTGGCATATATATATACCAGTGCCATCTTCTTCCTTGCGTTCTTCGCCGATTCCTCTCCCCTCGCCGCCACTCGGCCCACGCACAGGGGCCCACCACACCGAGGACGACGCCATCGCCACCGCCGCCGACGCCGTCATCGCCACCCCCACAGGTCTGTGGTCCCCACGCGACCCGGCGCGCCCGGACGACCAAGGGCGCCTCGGCCCGACGCCGTGCAGACCAGCAAGGGCTACATCAGCATACCCTCACCAGCGTTGACACGGTGCAACGACGAGGCCGCCAATGAGCGCAGCTTCCTCTCCTCCATTCCCGAGGTACGCTGCTTGCTCCATTCCATCTCCAGGCTACCGTGACCGCAATACTCCCGGTTGGTAACACACACCGGGAGTAAAGGACATTTACTCCCGATGGGGGGATGGCACCGGGAGTAAAGGGGCGTGGCATATATATATATATACCAGTGCCATCTTCTTCCTTGCGTTCTTCACCGATTCCTCTCCCCCTGCGCCCACTCCACTCGGCCCGCCACACCGAGGACGTCGCCGCCACCCCGCCCGACGCCGGTCGTCGCCACCACCTCGCGCGCGTCCGTAGTCCCCACGCCGCCCCGCGCACCGACGACCTTGCGGCGCCAGCTGCTGTCCGGTCGCCCCGGCCAGACGCGCGGGCCACACCGGTATACCGTACCCTCGCGTGTTGACACGGCGCGACGACGAGGCCGCCAACGGACGTGGCTTCCTCTCCTCCATTCCCGAGGTACGCTGCTTGCTCCATTCCATCTCTAGGCTACCGTGACCGCAACAGATCGATGATGAGGAGCATGCTGTGCTTGCTCAGCTCCATTCCATCTCCATGCATGAAACACATGTTTAGGCAAGTTCACTCATGGTAACCGTACGTACTGTTGTTCACGTTTTCTTTTCCTACGTGCATGCTCCTCTATTGATACAGTAGCTACTGAAACTTTGGTTGTCACTTTGGTTTGCATACGTACGTACGCCAACAAATGTGTGTATCAATCACAAACCCAAATGTACTGATCACTTCACTCGATATACTTAACTAATTTTCATGGCACGTCGCACATGGCGTTCAGACGGGCATTATTCTCTGTCGCGCTAACTATTATAAGAAAGAAAGCGCCAAAGGAACAGAAAAAATTCCAGTGTATACGTGCCATCTATAAGCGCCATGCGTTTCTATGTATACGGCGGAGCACCGCCGCCCTCGTTCTCCCTAGGGTTTAGGGTTTATACGGCGAAGCACCGCCGCCCTCGTTCGCCCTAGGGTTTAGGGTTCCGCCACCCTCGTTCGATCATTTTTGGTGGGTGAAGGTTGGTTTGTATGATAAGAAGAATCAGGAAGCGAGTAGGTTTTGGCGGAACGCAGATCTTACGAATTGTCAGTCCGAGTGCTTGCTTTTTGGTTCGGGGTCTACTTTGGGGGTTTTGGACGATGTTGATGATGAGGATGTTATAGACTTTATTTTTGGGCAAGGGCGCCTAAGTCTAGATGCTGAGGGGGAGCTGAATATTGTGTCGAAGCCTGAGCCATTAGAGCTTGATAAGCGTGACCATCGGCATATGTACCACGCGAGGGTTTTGGAAGGTGACTTGCCTTTGGTTCCCGTGGCACCCGTTCTTTGGGAGCCAATTGTAAGGGTCGAGGGGCTAGGCGAGGGTGAGGGTTTGCGGTGGTTGTGGATGATATATTTGAGTCTATGAAGGGTGTAGCAGATGAAGTGGTTGAGAGTGTGCTTGAAAATACAGTTATGGAGATGGCGAGGGATATGGCATGCGAGGTGTGTTTTGAAGAGGATGCTCCCGATGTCTGGGAGTTCCAACGCCAAGGGTCGACTTGATGTCTATTTTTTATCGATGTAATGTGTGTTGTTGTATTTGTTGTAAACTTGGCGTGTTGTTGTGAACCTCTTCGAGGGTTCCAATCATTGTAAACATTATTTGGAGCTATTTACTTGACGAGTCAGGATGCAGTGCGATTTTGTTGTCACTTTGGTTTGCAGCAACGCCCCCCTTTTCTTTTAGGCGAGGCTCATCGTTTATTGTTCTCAGAAACTTGACGCACAACGATGCCCCTTTCTTTCAAGCGAGGCTTGCTATTTTCCATTTAATAAAACCTAATGCATAGCAACGCCCCCCTTTTGTTTCAGGCGGGACCGCCGCCAAAACCTACTCGCTTCCTAATTCTTCTTATCTTACAAACCAACCTTCACCTGCCAAAACCTACTCGTTTAGGGTTTAGGGTTTATACGGCAGAGCACCGCCGCCCTAGAATTGCGTCCGTCACCGAGGGGCAAGATTTAATAATGCATATTGTTCGTAGATTTTAGGCATGTAAGCAAAGATTTGACGTACTATATATTGGTTTTGTTTTTTGAAGCTAGATGGCCGACCCGAGAAACATGGATGAGGAGGAGTTGATGATGAATTTGATCAACACTGGCACTCAAGTTGCCGACGATGATGGTGCTAAAAATAACGTGCAAGAGGATGCAGATGACGGGAGTTAGTACTTAGCTCTTGAACAAAATGAGCAACAACATATTGGCCAAGTATATATTTTTTATTATTAGCTATATATATTATCATATGTCTTATGTGTGCTCATGACATTAAAAATAATGTTTATGTTTTGTAGCCCTCTGGATCGACATCAACAACTACAACGAAGAGTAAAAATGTTCGAGGTCCCAAAAAGCCATTGGAGGGCCGCTTCATCATCTTGGAGTTCAATGTGGGACAAAGCGAACCGGGGGGCCAAATAAAATGAAATTTGTGCACCATTGTGGTTACCTTTGTACGGATCGGCTCCCGATCGGTACTCAATTTGAATGGAAGAAGAAGACCAATGCTCCTCATATCGTTTTGTCTCCGATCGTGACAAGACGTTAATTTGGAAAGATGTCTTGGTACATTTCACGCTCCAAACAGATGGTTATGATGATATAATAGATGGTGATGAATTGAAGGAGAGCGAGTTAGGGATTGCGCAATGAAGAAGATGGCCACCCAGGTTTCGGACTTGGAAGAAACACCTATACACGACGTATGTCAAGAAGAACATAGCACCAGATTTTACTGTCCCAGGCCCGATCTCAAAGCAGAGGCCCTATTGGGATGAGTTTGTACAGTACAAGACGTCGGAAGAGGGTGTGAGTCGGGTGATAAAGAACCAACGTAATGCCCAACAGAAGACATACCACCATAACTTGGGATCAGGTGGCTACCCGACTACCATTAAGAAGTGGAACAAAATGGAAGCAGACCTTCTTGCCAAGGGTATCACACCAGAATCACTCGAGTGGGGAGAGTGTGCAAAGAATTGGTTTTTCGCTCATGGGGAACTTTGGACGGAGGCGAGGAAGTGCGTTTATGGCGCAAGACGCAAGAAGCGAGAGAAAGATTGTTTTATGCTCAGAGAGCTATCGCTAGTGGTGCGTTCAGCCCAACAGAGAGAAGGATGAGTGACATACGCCATCGGGACTATTGAACACGGTGGCCGAACTAGAGGCAAAGGAAGTGTCTCGTGGGAGCATGGATTCCCTCAGGACAGACCTTCCTACAGAAGCCGCTAGAGAAAGAAGGAAGAAGAGGCACAGCGGCTCTAGAGGTTGGAGGAAGCGGTGCGTGAAGCACAAGAGTGGGAAAAAAACCTTGAAGCAAGAATGCAGGAGGAAATCAGAAGGCAAGTGCAAATAGCAGTGAGTGCAAGCAAGCAGGCATCAGAGCCAGGAATCAACATTAGCCAATCTGTTTAGTTGAAAAGCAGCTGCGCTTCCACAAAGATACCAAATCAAGGGGACATAGGACTGCGCTTTCCTGTGGATGACATCACTGAACCTTGTACATCGTGTGAGCTACACATTCCGAAGGGGAATTCCACAATCAAGGTGGCTATCGGTCTTGTTAATCCTATCGACCAAACCAAGACACCAAGGATTCATGGGAATATAATCCAAGAAGGATATGCTACCATCTCGGTAGATAAAGCTGAAAAAGGTTTTAGTGATTTGCCTCTTGACATTCCTGGAGGTGATGGCGAGAAGACTCTAGGAGAAGCAGAGAAGACATTCATTCTATGGCGCAAGCGCTACATCATCATTCCCGGGATGTCGGCTCCACCTCCTCCTGAACTACCTCACCATATGTGCGGATGAAAACACTACATCATTAATTTATATTGGCTTAAATAATTAACAATCTGCTCATAATAATATGTCATTCCTTTTTTTGTAGCAGATCCTCCCCCAACCTAAATCCAATTGTTCAATCGCTAGATCATCTTAGTGCAATGTACGATGACATTGTGTTGGAAGGCGAGGCTGCATCCACACCATCTCCAAGGAGGTCTCCAATGCCGTAGCCGCCACCTCCAAGGAGGTCTCCAATGCCGCTGCCACCACCTCCAAGGATGTCTCCAACGCCTCCCCCGCCCCCGCCTACCAAGAAGCCAAGTACTAGCAAGAGGCTAGCCCGACAAACGAAGAACCAGTCCCCGCCGGCAAAGAAAGCCACCGTGAAACCAAGGGCTATTCCCAAAATAGTATCTAAAGAGAAGGAAGAAGTAACTGATGCATATAAAAAAGATATGTCCAGATTCTATGACAAACTTAAAAAGGGTCAAGAAGCAAGGAGAAACCCGGAGAAACCATACTTCTTCGTAGCTCCAGATATTCTAAGAAAAAAGGTGGCTTCTTACCAGCAACAACAGCAGGAATCTCGTAAGCCATCCAAATCAACGTTAACGGACTATGACCGCACTCTCACCAAGTCAATTGAGGCGGCACAGAAAAAGAAGCGGGCAGGGAAAGGAGTTGCACAACTCGGACAACAATTACACCAATCAGTCCCCCCGCTAGTTGTTGGTAATGAATATGGTTCGAATTTAGGATTAATGCATCAGGCAAACATACCTCCGGATGTCGATTTGGATCACCTTGGTGAATTTATTGAAGAGACTGGTCTCGACCTTTACCAGATGTTTGGTGATGGAAACATTGAGAGTGCGGCGGAGGTTGATATTTGGAAGAAAAAATTTGTACTAGGCCAGAGTCTATACAACCCTCAAGCCTTATGTGATTTGGGGACGCAAATGTACCTGCTAAACAAGTGGTACATGCAGGCGTCTACCGGTGGAGACTTCTGCGTTGGTGTCAGAATTAGAGATGAACATTGGTTCCGTGCCGATGATGTTATGTATGTTGACTTTGCAGAATTTCATCAACTATGCCACCTGACCTCTCTGGACAAAGTTATCATTAGCCCGCTATTGCCTGTAAGTAATAATTCTTTCGATCTATTATTAAACTCATCATATGTGTGTATATGCATATAAATTATCCTAATAAGTACTATATATATGCAGATTTACAATGACAGAGCTCAGAAAGGAAGGCTGCAATGAAATTGGTTTTGTTGATCCCCATATAGTATTCAAAGACCCAATTACTCCAAAGCCTAATTGGAAGTCTGAGTCAGAGAGTAACCTCATGAACTTCTTAGTGAACCAACGCCACAAGAAGGATATACTCTTTCCCTACAACTTCAAGTGAGTGTTAATAATGTCGATCATCCTTAATGGCTCATATGTTGATTCTAGTTAATTAATGAGTGTTATGCGTTATATCCTATAAACACATGCAGCAATCACTGGATATTGATGGACATCGATCTGTTGAAAAGTCACTTGATAATCTATGACTCGATGAGAAAACCACAACAAGACTACCAAGATATGATAGATATTATCCAGAGGTAATTTCGGTATCTCTAGCAACTATATATACACACAAACATGATGATTAACTATATCTGATGACGTGGCAAAATTTTTATTGGGCAGTGTTTGGAAAACCTTTATTGAGAAGCAACACATGGGAAATGCAAAGCGCCATTGAATGTAATCCCTTTGAAAGTAAGTCCCCTAAATCGCATCATCTTTATTAATTAAACATATAGCTTTCACCGGATCACTAGATTGGATGACAAATCTTTTTCTCGTAAAGTGGTGTCTGAGGCAGGAACAGGGGAACAACTACTATGGTTACTATGTTTGCAAGTTTATCAAGGTGGTCTCCCAAAGAACTCCTACAGAGAGACTCAAAGTACATTAAAAATACATTATATATTCATTTAATTATTATTATTGATTGTGTTACAATGTCTTTATATATATATGTACATATATTAATTTATTTTTCTTTAATTCAAACCTGTAGGCTCGATGGTTGGAGGAAAAGGTCATACGGCAAGACCAAATCAAAGCAATTCAAGAGTCTATAGCTGGATTTTTTAATGAGCTGGTCATCGATTCCAAGGGCGAGTTCTACTTCGACCCAACATTGCCATGGAAGCCAAGCTAGAGGATGAGAGGAAGCTTGTTATATCACAACAACTGTAATGCAATCTTTTCTAATATATGCACATGAAATAATATAATGTAAAATACACATATGCATTCATGCATGTAAATATATATATGATGCATGCATGCATATATATATATATTTCTATGCTTGAATTGTGTGATTTAATATGTTCATTGTGCTTGAACCGAAACATACTATATGCGCGTATAAATGTATAATTAGCAGCATACAATACGACTTCGAAAACCTATTTTGAGAAGAAAACAAAAAAATGAAAAGAAAAGAAAAAAGAAAAAAAACCTTTAGTCTCGGTTCTTATTACCAACCGGGACTAAAGGTGCCGGCCATCGTGGCATGTCAGGAGGCACCTTTAGTCCCGGTTGGTGTTACCCACCGGGACTAAAGGTCCTCCTTTAGTCCCGGTTCCTGACCTGGGACTAAAGGACCCCTCTTTAGTCCCGGATGCTTGCTCCCGGGTGGGGAACCGGGACTAGAGGGGGTTCTCCACCGGGAGTAAAGCTCTGTTCTCTAACAGTGATGACAATCTTTGGAAGTATTTATCCTGATACAAATTCGTTGCGAGGCAAATTTTACGTTGTAAACGTGGTGTAAAATTGTACATTTAATGATTATTTAAAGCTTAGAGCATATGTTAGCATTCAAACTTGACTATATATACAATTTCAGGTACCTGGTTACATGAAACGTAGTGACAGATGATCAATCTTACGGCCGAGCTCATGTATGTCTGTTTAGATTTTGGCCTTTGCCAAACAACAGATAAGCTATAGATGACATGGCACCTAGTTGATTTTGACATTTAGTTATCAATTTTATTGGATTATATGGTCTGTGTGTAACAAAGACAATTTCCACTATGTATAAGGAAAAAGTGTCATTTTCTATTGGAATTTTTTTTGATACATGAGGAATGAAATGCATGATCACTACACCTTTACACATGTTATAGCCTTAGCCACATCATAAATATTCCACTTTATAAACATGATGATTATGTAAAGTTATGCCTTGCTCATGAGTATCAAAGCCTTTATCAACAGACCTTGTTGTAGCATTGTACTCATGGTTAAAGCTTGCATGGTAGTTAGGTGAGAAGTTATTCAACAATGAATGAACAAATGCTACAATATCGAGACTAAATGAAATCCCAGTATGTACATATGCATGCACACAGATAGAATGTACAAATTAGAATGCTTATAACTAAACATGGCAATTGCCAGACACACCCTGTGTTCTTGATTACAATATACTTTAGTATTGTCTAAGCCCGATATTTTATAACATTGACAAAGTTTAGATAAACTTTGACGACCAAATAGCACTGTCAAGACATCAGTCATAAATAATTAAACGAAACAAACTTGATGTTCAAAAAATTTGATAGATTTTCTAGGAACTATGTTCAAAAAATTTACGAAGGAATTGCACGAGTCTATATAATTTGTGTCATGGGTGCTCATATAGTTGTGATAAGATATTCCTCCTGTTTTTGTATGACATGTGAGTGTATGCTATGTTGGTTCTAGTGTTTTGAGCTTTGCCTAGTAAACCATCATGTTAGTAATGAACTTCTTAATTTTTAGATTTAACATTTCAGAGCATGCCCTTTGTCACATGGTACACATAGAAGGAAATTGCAATCCACTGGACTAGCTAGGAGTCAGAATGGCACTCTAGGTGGGTTCTCTCTATAAAACTGTAGGATGGTGGTGGCCAGTTGGTACTTCAATCTTGGGGCTTTACTTTTGGATTTAGATAGCCCAAATCAAAATATTATTTTAGTGGGTGTGGTGTCCATCGGCAAGGATTCCATCTTTGATAAAGCTACCTAGCAGAAAAGTGAGCTAGCCTGTTGAGTAGCCAATTCCACTCAAGTGTGGTGTCCCTCAACAAAATTTTGTTTAATTTATTCATGGGATGATAATTTAAACTTCGTATTTGAAAGGTTCAAGATGCCCAAGAGGGGGTGAATTGGGCTAATTCTAAAATTCTTTTCAATAGTTAAACCCTACACTTAGCCCACTTCACCCCTTGTGCCTAGAATGTGTTCCTATTGTTCTACCACACAAAAGTTTTAGACCCTAGGTTCCTATCCTACTCTAGCATGACAATTATAAGAATGTAAAGACAAGAAATGAATTGCTCAAATATAAATGATTAAAGTAAAGAGAGGAGAAGTAACGCTGTGATGTTTTGTCGAGGTATCGGAGAGTCGCCACTCCCCACTAGTCCTCGTTGGAGCACCTGCGCAAGGGTGTAGCTCCCCCTTGATCCGCACAAGAATCAAGTGCTCTCTACGGGCTGATTCTTTGACACTCCATCGCAGTGAGTCGCCCACAATCGCTCATAACTTGAGTTGGGTCATCCATAAGCTCCGTTGAATGATCACCAAAGTTCCGATCACCAAGAGTAACAAGCACGAATTCTCACTTGACCACAACAAGCCTAATGAGAAGGGTAGATGCACACTTGCTACTCTCCTTGCACTAATGATGCCTTAATCTTGAATTCTCAAATCTCAATCACCTCACTAGGCTCTTATTCTCCTTTGCACTCTCAAGGGTGTTTCTCAACTGAATAAATGGGCAAGAGACCTCCCTTGGACGAGTGGAGTAAGTATTTATACCCCCTCATTCAAAACATAACGTTTGGAGGTTGAGTCATCACTCTATGGGGTGACCGGACGCTTCGGTCAATTATTTCCGCCACTGTGTCAAAAAGAACCATTAAGTTCTGATCGGACTTTGACCTGTGTCCAGTCAGAACTGACCGGACGCGTTCGGTCACGAAAAACGCTCTCTAGAACCTTACTGATGTTGAGCGGACGCTAGCACCCAGAGTCCGGCCACTTCGCTGTTCAACGTCCGGTCAGTTACCGGATCCTGACCAGCGTCTGGTCAGCACTACCGGACGCGTCCGATCAGAAATCTCCCTCTCTGGAACCTCCCTGGAGTTGACCAGACTCTGGCACCCAGCGTCCGGTCACTTTTCACTCAGCGTCCGGTCGCAACCAAACGGCTCCAGTTGATCAAATGAACTGACCGGACTAACCCTTCAGCGTCCGGTCACAACCAGACCAGCGTCTGGTCAGTCATTTGACCCTCCATTCACTTCCAACTCGAAATCATATGTGAATGAAGTTTGCTCCAATTAATCTTAGGGCTACTCCGGAGCTACCTAGTGCTAGATTTGATAAGTGTGCACCACACCTAACTCACTAGACTCACCTAGGTCAAGCTACTCGTCCATACCCCCTTAATAGTACGACCAAAGGAAAAATAAAGTCCTAAACTACTCTAAGTGTCTCTTCAACACCAAACGACACTTAGAACTAGTCCATTCTTAACCTTGTCGTCCATCCTTTGAAAACCAAAATGATTTCCATCGTAGGAGCATGACAGCCATGATTGTCCAATCAATTGCTATTACCATGACCCAACTTAAATTGCTTTTGCAAAGCATACGTTAGTCATAGTAATCTCGTATTGTCATTAATCACTGAAACCCAATTAGGAACCTAGATGCTTTCAGTATTCATCATAAATTTTTTTGGCCAAGAAGTTTCGTACTTCGTCGCTACCATCATTGAAATTGTTACCCATAGGATCTAGCTGATTTAGTGACCTTGGTGTTGTTAAGTTCATGGGCTACAAAGATTTCCTTTTGTGTCTACAGTATTATGGTGGCATGTACAATTTAGGTTCTAGTTAAAATAATATGCACTGAATATTTACTAAAAACAATAATTAAGAGGTAAGACTTTGGACACATATATGTTTATTACTCGTGAACTTATATTATGTTTTGCTTGGTATACGTGCACCTGATTTGACTGGCCATGGTCAAAGCATATGTGCCTCTCATTTTCTCAAAAGAACATATCATAGATGCAAGTACTTAACTGCAAGCGCGTACAGTCACATCAATCTTACAAACACACACGGACACATCCAAACAAGAACATTCAAGAGGTCAGGCTGGCACATCTTTGGATTGATGAAGTGATGTGTTCTCGCTGTCTCGGATGCGCCACTCCTTCCCCGTCCCGTTCTCGCCTGCAATCGCGGTGATATGACCTCCTCAATCCTCGAGATCCCACACCTCATGTCCTCATCTTTCTCTTGGCAGTCTCAAATCAATGTGTGACTCCACGCCATGGCCTCCTCCATCTCCCACCAGCCCAACCCATGGTCTCAAATTCGAGCTGCTGTCCCTTCGGATCCGCGTGAGAGGAGAAGCTGCTAGGCCTCCAGAGCGGGCACCGCGGGTACAACCTCGATGCACAGAACCTCGACGGGGGGCCGAGCTGCCGCTGCGGCCTCAACGCGTGAGCAGACGAAGGTGTGGGTGCCGCTGTCGCGGCCTCGATGCGCAGGCGTGCATAGCTCGATGCGCGCCTCCATCTCTGCCCACCCGTCGTCGATCCGCGCCGAACCGAGCCAGGTGCGCGCGTGCATGACTGCCACGCTCCAGCCCCTAACGCGCGCGAAGATCAACTTGACATATTTGTGTTGATCCTTATTGTTCATGTAAAGAGGGTTCAGTTAATTCTGCTACTTAAGCTTCAGATCCTGCTCAGTCTGACGGTCTGGCCGCCTGATGTTGGCTGGAAAGAGGGTTCAGTTAATTCTGCTACTTAAGCTTCAGATCCTGCTCAGTCTGACCGCCTTATGTTGGCTTCTCCTGCTTGGAAGGTCAGTTGCTTTCTCAGGGATCCGTGCAAGTTTATACCAGTCAAATTGCTAATGTGCAGAAATATCTAAAGAAGAATCTGGTGTTGAGCTTGGTAAGTCCGTGTTCATATTTGGATGCTCAATGCTATTCGTTCTTGTCTGGAATGGAGTCAATGATGTTTCCTAGAGTTCACCAATTTATGCCACCGATGGCTCTAGGCATAAATTCAGGTTGCTTTGCATCCCTGAAACACAAGGCCTAAGTCACTTGCCAAGAGTACCGTACATGAACCATCCGCTGCCAAATCATATCCCTTCAAACTCATCTCCAGTTATGAATCCAACGAATACACTGAACAATGTCAACCAGATGCAAAATGTTCACCTCATTTTAATGATCGGTCAATCACAGTTCTATGGATACGGCAATCTGAGAAAGAACAAACTGAGTAGCCACCATCCATATGCATCTTACATGTGTCTCATCGACTACTGGACAATTGGAAGAAAGATCGTTTGCTCGAGATGATTACTGAGGTACATAAGCATATCCAATTATCCATATGTTGTATTACAGCTTCCAACAGACAGGTTATGTTCCTTTGTTTTTCTAAAGGGTTCATATATACACAAATACCAGTTCCTATGGGCTAGCTTGATGATTTGCAATGATGATTAAACTCTTAAGCTCTTTCTTGGATTATGAAATATGTTTGTGTATATCTACTTATTTTGCACAACATAAGGAATTTGTTAATTTGGCTGGCATTATTCTAAATTGCACTTTTATAGATGGTGAATGTTCTAATTTAATTATTGCTTCATTGTTGATGGATTAAATGCAAAATATGCATATCTTCAGTAACGAGTAGAGATATGGATCTTGATTCTCTTCCGTTGCAACGCATAGGCATGTTTGCTAGTGAAATAAAAAAGGAGCACGTGGCGCCACATCAGCGGCCATGTAGGCAGCAGAGACCTATGTGGCCTCTTTTGGATGGCGGCTAGGACGTAAACAAAGTTCATAGACCCATAAAAGCGAAAAAAAGTTCATGGATCTAAGTGAGAAGCACTACTGGATTTAGTTTCTTTGCCGAGTGCCTGAGGCACTCGGCAAATGCCAAATTGCACTCGGCAAAGCCTTTGCCGAGTGCGGCACTCGGCAAAGAACACACGGCAAAAAATTGATCGGCAAATCCCTCTTTGTCGAGTGTCTTTTATCGGGCACTCGACAAAGGCTTTGCCAAGTGCCCCGGGGACACTCAGCAAAGAAAAGCGACCGTTACGGCGCCGGCACCGTTGACGGTCACTTTGCCGAGTGCCAACCCTGCAGGCACTCGGCAAAGATTACAAAATTTCTTTGCCGAGTGCCAACCTTTCAGGCACTCGGCAAAGATTTTTTATTTTTTTAAAAAAATTATTTGCCGAGTGCCACTCGGCAAAGATTTTTTATTTTTTTTTAAAAAAAATTATTTGCCGAGTGCCCTCTATCCGGCCCTCGGCAAAGATGTTTTATTTATTTTCTAAAAATTCTTTGCCGAGTGCCCCCTGGCCGGCGCTCGGCAAAGTTTGAATTTTTTTTTTGTTTTTAGAATTACACTCGGCAAACCTATTTTCCAAAGAAAAAAAATTCTCGGCATATCCAGCAGCTTTGCTTTTTCTTTGCACCATGAGAACGTGAACACTGGACAGGTTCCAGGGAAGTTGCATTCTCTGTCTACCTAGCCCATTCAGGTCCACTGATCCGAACGTTGTGCTGCCTCGCTCTGGTCGACTCCAAGCAGAAGAAGAGAGGAGGGGCCGGCGCCGTGGAAATAGTGATTAAGTTTAACCAGGTGAACAGAAGTTTTGGCAGACAGTAGCAAACTAAGGGAAATGTTGGCCAGTTACCGGTGATGGCAGCATTCGACCTCCGGTAGCAGGGTCCAGCAGTGCCGTAAGATCAACCATGTCCTCTATATTCAGCTTTATACCAGTCTCTTCTTCCACCGGACAGCAATTAAGGATAAGCGCCACAAGAATATTGTATACAACAATTGGTACTTAACAGATTCATCTAAAATTCTGACCACAACAGAAATGCATTACGGCTTGTGCAATCTGAAATTCTGAATCAAAACCAGGCAAAAACAGGATCAATGCAAGGCTGGCTAATTTCAGTTCATGCTGTATTCAGAAGCCAAGATACTAACCTCACGGACTGCAGTGCCAACAAAATCACCTTTTTCATCATCTAGCATCCCAGCTAGCAGCTCCAACAGGAATTTTCCAACAGGAACTCTAACCTACAATTTTGATGGCAGTCAATAGGTGAATTTGCTTACTGAATCAAACCATGTGCTCTAAATCATGATACACTATACCTGCTCAGTAAGCACAGCATATGTTTCCCCCTTAGACTCCAAAATAATCAACACAGCAACCGCGGGCCCTCTTGCAAAGACAATTCCTGGAACCTATATATACTGTCAAAAGATGGTAAGAACTAAACCATCATCCTGCTAGTGCTAGAGAGTAGAGACCCCGCAAATCGATTTAAAGGCGAAAAATTCATCAGCGGATGCAGGAAAGATATCAGTATATCACACAAAGATTTTAATAAGCACACAATGGAAAACATACTTCAGACTATCATGGTATGGTACACGTAACATTCAGTGCCATAGTCAAGGCTGAAAAGCAAAGTCATCACAAAATTGAAAATACACTTCTAAAGTGTGCTTCAGCCTATATATTCAGCATAAGCAAAGGCTGGGCCACATCCACCCTAAGCACCCATCTATTCTACTCATTTGCTGCACCGATCTATCTCTATTCATTAGCTCCTCACCAGTACAGCAATACATTATCAATTGTAAAGGGGAAAAGACAGGAAAAGTACAATCACATATGCATATGTTTACTAGGAGAAACACCTCCCATCACTATCAATCAAACTGTGATGAGAAATTTGGACTCCGTAGACCATCATTATTAGTCCTAAATGACCATTCTAGGATCCAATCAAATGTACAACAATACCAGCGGGAACATTCCAACCAATCACCTTGGTTTTGGTTTCCTCGTCCACGATGTCAGCTTTGAACTTGAGAAAGCCCACCCGTTTCCCGAGCGTGTCAACCCCCTGCATCGCAAATCCAGACGCAAACGAGAGCAAATTGAGCAATGTCATACAATCAATCAATTCGACCGAGCCAGCTGCACAAATGCACATCGCCTGGATGAGGACCCGCGTGAGGCTCAGCCTCCCGTAGGTGAGGACGCCCTTCTCCGACTGCAGGTTCCGCAGCCACTGCTTGAACAGCGACGACTCCACCGCATTCCTGCGCTTATCAGAGCCCGCGGCCAGCAAATCGCATGAGCGAGCTTTCCATCAGAGAGAACTGGAGAAGGGGAACTGACCTGAAGTCCACCTCGGGGAGTCCCGGGGCGCCCACGACGAGGACGGGGGGCGCGGTGCCGGGCACCTCGACGGTAGCGCTGGGTGGTGCCCCGGCAGAGCCGTCCGATGAGGCCATGCGAACGCCGCGGCAGAGGGACGCTCCTCGTGTGGTCGCGGGAGGGGAAGGGAAAGGGAGAGGCGGCAGCGTGGGAGGAGAGGGAGGCGCCGCCGGGGAAGAGAGGGAGGGGACGGCGCCGTGGAAGAGAGGGAGGGGTGGCCGGGGAAGAGATGTCCTGGTTTGTAAGCATCGTACGTGATAACGTGTACGAAATTTTCTGAATTTTTTATCATAGCCTCCACATATGATATCACGACATCTCAACAAGTTTCATGATTTTCGGACTTCGTTTGCTTTTTATAGAATTTAAAAACACTTCGCACCCAAATTCGCGGTCATGTTTCGTGCACAAGATGTCCGAATTTTCGGGTCCGTTCCTGGATACAGCCTCACACTACACTCAGTAACATGACTATCATTTTTTGAATCATTAAATTCCATTATTCGTACCACGTGCAGTTCAAAATTATATTTTTCGAAAAAATTTAAGTAAACGAAATAAAGTAACTAAATATATCAAAAAGCCACAAAATTCTAACTAGGAGTTCCTGGTGCTTTAAAAGGGCTGCACAAAAATTTGGTGGCCAAAAACAAAAAAAAACAAAAAAACTTTGTCGAGTGCCGGGGCGTGACACTCGGCAAAGGGGGTCTTTGCCGAGTGCCAAGAATAAGGCACTCGGCAAAGAGGGTTTTGAATTTTTTTAAAAAAAATTTCCTCTTTGCCGAGTGCCTTCATAGGGGCACTCGCCAAAGACATTTTTTAAAAAAAAAATTAAATCTTTGCCGAGTGCCGTGTCAGGGGCACTCGGCAAAGTATTTAAACAAGCTTTGCCGAGTGCCAGATCTGGGACACTCGGCAAAGAAATTCAAAAAAAAAAATCTTTGCCGAGTGCCAGATCTGGGACACTCGGCAAAGAATTTTTTTTAAAAAAAATAAATCTTTGCCGAGTGCCTAATAGCAGGCACTCGGCAAAGAAGGACGTGGCCGAACACCGTTACGCGTGGCAGCCTATGCCGAGTGCTGAGCTTTTGCCGAGAGTTTGGCACTCGGCAAAGAAGTCCTTTGCCGAGTGCTCTTCTTTGCCGAGTGCCCGATTTTTGACACTCGGCAAAGTCTCTGTTTCGAGTAGTGAAGTGGAGAAAAGTTTAAGGATCCACAGTGTAATTCACTCTTACCAAAGGATAGGCCCAAATGGAAGAGGACCTATATACAAATATACAAATAAAAAAGGAGTTAGGGCCTGTGTGGATCCATTATCTGCTAATAGTTATCTAGCTAATAGGTTACAACTAATATTAGCTGCTATTAGCTAGTTTTGTCCAACTAGTGAAATAGTTGTTGTGCACCTATCTAACAATTAGCTAGATATGTTTGAATCCAAGGAGATAGTTATTAGCATCTAACTACTATCTCTATGGATCCAAACAGGGCCTTCAATGCGTCACTGGTCCATCAACATATGTGGGGTTTCGGTAAGGTCCATCAACTTTAAAAGTTGATTTCTGGGTGCATAAACTTTTTAAGTCGTTCACCGTAGGTCCATACCAGTCCAAATGTGCATCTAGCGGTGACATGGCATGCTGACAGGGCAACTCCCAACCGAGACATTTCATCGAACAGGTCATAGACGCGAGAGGGCCTATGGTCACCAGCGCTGCTGCAAACCGACTGCTCATCGCTTCCATCGGTGTCGTGCTCTCCATCCTGTGTTCTCGGTGCTCGCATGCATCCTCGCCAATCTCAAGCTCCTCAAAACTGACTTGGGCCGCATGGCATGGCCGGGGCACACCACCCATGCCTGTGCGCGTGACCTGTGTCACGTTGCTGTCTAGTTCCATGACCGGCCTCTCAACCATGCCGCCGCTGCACGAGCGTTTCGCGCCTTGCGCTGCTCGTCCCCAGTGAAACAACCCCGATTTCCACAAAGGGAAATCCACAGAGTCGATGTGTAATAAGACCGTTGTAGATCATATTACCCAATTTCTAGTCGAATATCACATCCATACAACGATAATATCAGAGTTCAAATAGTGCGGAATTACATAAATTATTACATCGCCGCTTTTGGCGGAATCAAAAGTAGCATTCATTGAGGACCTTGAAGATAAGATCGCCTTAAACTAGATAGAGAGACGAATCCTCAACCATCATACTCCTCGATGAGCTATACTCCTGAGCAGTGGGGAACATGTGCCAAAATTTATCGAGAGGGATTTGTCTGGCCACTCCAACCCTATGAGCGTTGCTTTGATGATGGTGGATGCAAGTTGGATACAATGGAGAGGAACCTATAAAGGATCAAACTTACTATGTAATGGGCATATCAAGTTCATAATAATAGTTGGTCAAGTTTTAACACCATTCACTATGAACATTCCACCCCATTCCCATTAGGAAGCCCTAGTTTAGGATCATTGGATCGATATCCATTTCCACCATCAACCCCATCCTTGGGACTCCATCATCGTACCGACAAATTTTTGGCGCTCAATCGTTCAATGAGAGTATGTCTCAAGAGGAGTATGACTATTCGAGGGATTCATCCTAGGGCTCGAAAAAGAAGGACTCATCTCTCTATCTAGCTCAATGAATGCCAAGAAGGTCCATAGCCGACAAAGCCGGCATATGTATCGTAATCAACCATACACTGTAATTTTACATAATTTGAAGATCCACCTTCCTATCATTGTATGGACCTTTCACAGGTTTATTCAAACTGAAATTGGGTAATATGATCTACAACGGTCTTATTACACATCGATCAGGATTTCCTTCGTGGAAATTGGGGTTGTTTTCGATTTAATCGTCGAGCCATACTTGACCATAGTACGAAACCCTTAGAAATGGACGATAGAATAGGATGTGGACAGCCCTTCTTTCGATTATATACCGACCCTGCAATTACTTTTATGCAAGGCTTATCTATTTATTGACCTGCTAACACCTGTTCCTTAAAACATGCAGATGGCAACGAACGTCGAATGGCCGCCTCTAGGACCACTACCTCTAGACCACGCCAAGCTTACCTTCGACTTACGTGAGCTCGGGGGTTTTGCACAAACCCTCTGCCGAGTTCTTGTCACGTTAGGAGTCCCCGACGAGCTTGTCAAGGTCACCTGTACCGGGAAGCCAGCTCAGGAAGGAGGAATCGAGGGACCAGCTGTCACCTCAGCTGAGTTTCCAGCAAGCACTATTTTACCTTCTGTCCCAGCTTTCACCGAGATGACCATAGAGGACACAGTTGAGGAGGGACTGTGAGCTGTCTCACACAAGGCACTTCGTAGAGTGATGAGGGACCACTACGAGCACCTGAAGACGACTGAGTTCCGTCTACTTCCCCAGGCCCTCGACCTCAGCCTTACCCCTAGCGAGCAGAGTTTTGCAGCCGGCAGAGTCATCCTTGCAGAGGAGGACAGATGCCTTCGTGTCTCAGCTATTCACCTAATGGAGCAGGACAGGTACGTGACCCAGCTTGAGTAGAAGAGACGTCAGGACCGGGCTCTTCTGTGGGAGTGCTAGGAGCGAGACTCGCAGGGAGCACAGGAGCGAGCTAGTCTGCTCGAGGCAGTTGCCAAGCTACAGGACGACCTCAACCGTCATGAGGAAGTCCACAGAGCCGAGATCGCTGACTTACAGGACAAAGCAGCCGACCTAGGCAACAGGAACTGCTACCTCGACAGCAAGGTCTTAGAGTTGCAGAGAGATTTGGATGACAAGAAGGCCGAGTTCAACCGCAAAGGAGACAGACCGAGTACCTACAGGACAAGTGCAAGAGGACTTGACAGGCTTGGCAGAAGTCTAACAAGAAGCGCCTCAGGCAGATGAAGGGAATGTGGGATCAACTACCCAAGGAGATTAGCAGCAAGACGAAGCCTAGGATAGAGGAGTTCGAGTTAGCACCGACTCGCCTCAACCTAGACGCCTGCCCTACTCTACCTGGAGCCAAGTCTACTGAGGAGCTCACCGAGGCCTTGAAGTACGTGTCCCGACTTCACAAGTCTGACAAGGAGATCAAGATCGAGAACAGTCGTATCCTAGCTGCGGTGTACGAGTTAGAGTAGATGACCCTGCGTGGTCATGAGATATGTCAGTAGCTTTCATGAGTTGTACCCCATGATGTACCCCTTATGAGATGTATTATGAGACACTATGCGTAGTACGATTCTCGCGCGTCTTCAAGTGTGGCTACTGGAGATGATGCTATGTAATAAAACCCATGTAATGAATGTTTTGGATCTTATTGCATCTTATGGATCTTATTGCTTCTTTGTAATGAGTGTTGGATAGTATAAATATTTTTCTTAAATCGTCAAAATCATGTAATCATATTGAATTATAAGCACTTATGGCACAAGCACTAAAATTCCTAAGATCCATGTTGCAGATGCCGAACCGCCGATCAAATCGCCTAATGAACCGTGGGCGTGTGCCCACCCCTGAACCAGCTGAACCAAATGGGGGCCGTGGTGCCAACAACCGTGGCCGTGGCCATGGCCGTGGACGCAGAGGGATACCCTTCAACCTGGAGAATACCCCGCCGCCTGTTGAAGAGAACATTCCACCACCACCACCACCGAACCTGGCTGAAGTGATGGCATAGCAGACCCAGCTTCTTGTAGCCCTTGTTGAAGGAGCAAACCGTCGCCAGGGAGGTCAGCAGAATGACTTCCAAAGGAAGCTGGAAGGATTTCTGAAGCTAAGGCCACCTACCTATGATGGCACCGATCCTGACCCGCTTGTTGCCGATGACTGGCTCAAGGAGGTGGAGAAGAAGCTTGATCTCACCACTTTCACCGACGATGAATGTGTTGGAGCTGCCACACACTAGCTCACAGGTGCAGCACGCGCATGGTGGGACAGTTTCAGTGATTCCCATGAGGACCCTGCCAATATCTCGTGGGATGAGTTCACCGAAGCATTTACTGAGTATCACATTCCTAAGGGTATCATGGAGGCCAAAGCCGAGGAGTTCCGCAACATCAAGATGGGAAAGGACAAGGTGACTGAGTACACTACTCGTTTCACCAACCTTCTGCGCTATGCACCATCCTATGTTGTGAACTCTGAGAAGGAGAAGCTGTACTATTACCGCAAGGGACTTAACCCGCACATCAAGCTGAAGTTTGGTGGTATTGAGAGTAACACACTGCGTGCTCTGGTGGATCGCTGCATCCAGATTGAGAAAGACCGTGCTGAAGCTGGAGAAGAGTATAGGGAGAGAAAGCGTAAGCCTGAGGAGTCCTTCCATGGCCGTGATCGTAAGAGGTTCCGCAGAGATGCACCAACCAGGGAACGCTCATGCCACAACAGGGATGACAACCCTGGATCGAGTAAGGGAAGTGGAGGCTACACCACCAAATACTCCCGCCCTGCTCAGGATCGTTACACCAGGGACCGTTATGCTCAGGACCGCAACACTCAGGATTGTTTCAACCGTTCCCGCTCTGTGAATGAACGCCCAGCACAGAACCGCTCCACACCAAGCACTGGAAACTGGAAGGCACCCGCGCCAACCCCTACAGGCGGTGCGCCTTTCACTTGCTTTGCTTGTGGCCAACCGGGTCACAAAGCCGCTGAATGTCCTCAGAACTCAGCTGCTCAGAAGTCTCAGTTCAAGGGATCTGCTACCCGTGGATGTCTCAATCATCTAGACGCCGAGGAAGCACAGACTACCCCTGACATGGTGTACGGTATGTTTTTAGTTAATGGCAATACTGCATCAGTTCTATTTGATTCTGGAGCAACTTGTTCATACATATCATCCAAGTTTGCACGAGAGCATGACCTGCCTGTAACCCCACGTAAAAAGCCTATCATCACCAGCTCACCTTTAGGAGACCTAAAATGCACCCACATCTGTAAGGGAGTGAGTCTTACCATTGAGGGTCTTATCTTTAAAGCCGATCTAACCCTGTTACCTTCCACTAACCTAGATGTCATCTTAGGCATGGACTGGTTACCATTCACCGAGGTATCATATCATGTTCACCTAGATACGTCCAAGTGACCCACCCATCAGGCCAAGTCATTAGATGTGAACCCCAGTTTGGAAAGTCCACCTCTATCCTATGTGCCCTTAAAGCAAGTTCAGAATCACAAGAAGAGGAAAAGACAGTTCATGATGTGCCTGTGGTCAGAGACTATCCTGATGTATTCCTTGAAGAATTACCGGGTATGCCACCAGACCGTGATGTAGAGTTCATCATTGATCTTTCGCCGGGAAGAGGACCCATTGCCAAGAGACCCTATCGCATGTTAGTAGATGAACTGGCCGAGCTCAAGAAACAGCTTGATGAGCTCATCTCGAAGGGATATATTAGACCCAGTGCTTCACCCTGGGGATCCCCTATTCTGTTTGTTAAGAAGAAGGATGGCTCAATGAGAATGTGCATTGATTACCAGAACTTGAACGCAGTCACCATCAAGAACAAGTACCCCCTGCCAAGGATTGATGATTTACTTGATCAGCTTAGAGGTGCCAAGTATTTCTCCAAGATTGATCTCAGATCTGGTTATCATCAGATGAAGATTCGAGAGACTGACATCCCGAAGACAACCGTCGTGACTAGGTATGGGCAGTTTGAGTTCACTATGGTATCCTTTGGACTCACGAATGCTCCCGCATACTTCATGAACATGATGAATAAGGTTTTCATGGATGATCTGGATAAGTTTGTGGTAGTATTCATTGATGACATCCTTGTCTATTCACCTACCGCTGAAGAACACGAACATCATCTAAGAACTGTACTTGAGAAACTAGCCCAACATCAGCTCTACGCAAAGTTCAGCAAATGTGAGTTTTGGTTACAGGAAGTTGCCTTCCTAGGCCATGTACTATCAGCTGAAGGAGTTGCAGTTGACCCAGCTAAGATTGAAGCTGTGAAAGAATGGGAACAACCCCGTAATGTGACAGAAGTCAGAAGTTTCTTGGGATTGGCTGGATACTATCGCCGATTCATCGAAAACTTCTCCAAGATAGCCCGTCCAATGACCAACCTTTTGAAAAAGACTAAGGAGTTTGAATGGACGCCCGAGTGCAAACAAAGCTTCCAGGAATTGAAACAGAAGCTTACCACAACCCCTATGCTAGCATTGCCAGATATCAGCAAAGATTTTGTGGTCTATTGTGATGCATCCCGTCAAGGACTTGGTTGTGTACTGATGCAAGATGGGATAGTGATAGCTTATGCTTCTCGACAGTTGAAAGAACACGAGAACCGTTACCCTACTCATGATCTTGAGTTAGCAGCAGTTGTGCATGCTTTGAAGATTTGGAGGCACTACTTGATAGGCAACAAGTGCGATATCTACACCGATCACAAGAGCCTGAAGTACTTTTTCACTCAAGAAGATCTGAATATGAGGCAACGCCGATGGCTAGAGTTGATCAAGGACTATGATCTGGAAATTCACTATCATCCAGGGAAAGCTAATGTAGTCGCAGATGCCCTCAGCCGTAAGAGTTACTGTCACACTTTGATCACTAGATCCGTACCACCTGAGCTCAAGGGAGAGATTGATGATTTCCAACTTGAGATATTACCACATGGCTTGCTGAATGAGCTCCGCATACAGTATGACCTCACAGGCCGCATCAGTGAAGCTCAGAAAAATTGCGAGGAGATTGAATATCTCCATGGTTTGATGAAACTAGGATACAAGACCAACCACCATGAAGATGAACAAGGGACCATCTGGTTCAAGGACAGAATCTGTGTACCTTCTGATCCAGCCCTACGAGAGGAAATTCTGTCAGAAGCCCATGACTCTAAGTACTGTATTCACCCTGGAAATTCAAAGATGTATCAGGACTTGAAGAAACACTTTTGGTGGAAAGGCATGAAGACGAACATTGCAGGACATGTGGCACGATGTGACACCTATAATAGAGTCAAGGCTGAACATCGAAGGCCTGCAGGATTGCTGAAGCCTCTTGACGTTCCCGAGTGGAAATGGGAGAGCATATCCATGGATTTCATAATTGGATTGCCCCGTTCACAGAAAGGCAATGATTCCATCTGGGTGATTGTTGATCATTTGACCAAGATTGCTCACTTTGTACCAGTGAAGACCAAGACCAATGCAGAAAAATTAGCGGATCTATATATTGAGCTTATTCTCAGACTGCATGGAGCACCCTCTAGTATTGTATCTGATCGAGGTCCTCAGTTTGTGTCCCGATTCTGGGAAGCTCTGCACAAGTCTATTGGAACTAAACTTGATTTCAGTACCGCTTACCACCCGCAGACAGATGGACAGACAGAACGAGTAAATCAGATCTTAGAAGACATGCTTCACGCTAGTGTGCTGAATTATGGATCTGATTGGGAGAAATGCTTACCCTATGCAGAGTTCTCTTACAACAACAGCTACCAGGCCAGTATCAAGATGTCACCGTTTGAAGCCCTGTATAGCAGACCTTGTAAGACACCTTTGATGTGGTCTCAATCGGGTGAAAGATCATTCTTTGATTCCGCTAAGATTCAAGATGCCGAAGAAGGAGTTGCTCAAGTAAGAGAGAATTTGAGAATTGCTCAAAGTCGATACAAGAGCTATGCTGACAAAAGGAGAAGAGAACTTGAGTTTAATGTGGGGGACTTCGTCTATCTCAAGGTATCCCCACTACGTGGGACTGTCAGATTCCATGTGAAAGGAAAGCTTGCCCCTAGATTTGTTGGCCCATACAAGATTTGCAAGAGGATTGGAAAGCTCGCTTACAAACTTGAGCTACCTGAGGAATTGGCGGGTGTACATCCTGTATTCCATGTCTCACAGCTACGCAAGTGTTTGAGAGTGCCCGACGAAATAGTTCCAACTGAGACACTTGACATACAAGATACACTTGAGTATAAAGAACATCCTATCAGAATTCTGGATAGAGAAACCAAAGAAACCCGAAGCAGGACTATTCCTATGTGCAAGATCCAATGGAGTAATCACACTGAGAGAGAAGCAACATGGGAGAAAGAGTCTGACCTCCAGCTACGATATCCTTACCTCTTTGAAGAGTATGTTATGCTTTAATCTCGGGGACGAGATCCTGTTAAGGGGGTAGGACTGTAACAACCCAGAAATCCATACACCAAAAATACCAACTACAAAATTTTTTCTTAAAAATCCCATGTGATGATGAGTGTCATGTATATAAACCCAACCTAAGAGTTGCATTAGAAGTAACCCAACTCAAGCCATCACATAAGCATAGCATGTTACTTGTTGATTAGGAATATTTAATCTCTAACAAATAAAGTGTTGTATACATTGTTAACTCAAATTGTGAGTTGGACTTTTTATTTGTCTCATGTAATGCCTAACAACCCCTTTAAAGTAATGAACCAAAAGAAATCAAATCAAAAGGTTTAAAGTGAAAACTACTTATATTTTTGTATAACAAAACTACACCTACTTTTATACAAAATGGCTAAATAAATTCCTAATATATATATTTAAGAGAGTTGTGGGTCACATATCTAAAACTCTAATGAATTTGGTGCACCAATTTTTGAATTCAAAAACCAAAACCAAATTTGAATTCAAAAAATGGAGATGAAATGAAAAATAGAAAAGAAAAGAGAAGAGGAGAAGGCCTCGAAAGCCCAGGCAGCTCGGCCCAGCCAGCCCCAGCGCGCGCACGCGGCCCAGCAAGCCGGCCTAGGCTACCGCTCACGCCCGCGCGCTCCCCGCCTTCGCTCGCTGCCGCTGCCGCTGGACCCCGCGTGTCAGCCGCACGACGCCCACGCCCGCGCGTCTCCATGCCTCCGCTTGCAGCCGCTGCCTACTGGACCCCGCATGTCAGCCCTACTATTCTTCTTCTCCACGCCGTGCACAACCACCGCACGACAGAGCCCCGACAGCAATGGCAGGGCGGGCCAGGGGGTCACACCCGGGGCATGGCCTTGCCCCCCCCCCCTTGCGCCGCACCCACACAACCACGCACGGCCGTCGGATGGGATGCACGCCTCCGATCCCCCTCAATCTCCAGCCGCCGAACGCCGGGCTCCATGGCCGAGCTCGGCCATAAAAGCCCTAGCCTCGGAGCCCTAGCGCTCGTCCCATTGCCCCGCCGCCACCTCGGTGGCCGTCCACAGCCCACCCAAGCCAAGAGAGAAGAGGGAGAAGAAGAAGAAGAGGGGGAAAAATGCCGAAGCTCGGAGCACCGCCGCGGATCAAGCCGGAGCAGACGACACGGCACTGCCTCCAGAGCTACACGGCCACAACTCTTCACTGCGCCGCTATCCTCTCGCCCTGAACACCGACGGTGAGCCATACGCCGCTGCTGAGACCTCCTCCTAAGCCCCCTGGACTCGAGCATGCACGGGCGCACGCCGTGGACACGCGCATGGCCATGGCGAAGCCACCGCGGCCGCATCACCGCAGCAGATGTCACGCCACCGCCTTGGCTAGTTTCTTCCCACCATGGAAGACGCCACGCTCGCGATCACGGGTAGATGTAGGCCACTGGAGGACCCCGGAGGCCACACCGCGCCACGGCCGGAGCACCGCCGCCACCGTGTTGACTCCACCAGGGACAGGTCCGCTGGGAGCGCCTGGCGTTCCCTCGTCTCGCCCGTCTTGATCGCTGGAACCACGAGCAACTCGCACGCATGCCGTGACCACCCCGCTGGAGCCACGTAGAGACCCGCGCGCCTCACCGCCGTTGCACTCGGAAGGCCGCCGCCGTGGCCAAAGTCACCGGAGCCCCTGGAGGACACCTCGACCTGCCCAACATGCTCGCTGGAGCACTGTGTCTCCCACGCGCACCACAGAAATGGCCTATGCCACAGCACCCGTGCCTTCCCGCACGCCGGTGAAGCTTGAGCCGCCGATCGCTGTGGCCAACACCTTGGGAAGCTCTGGCCACCCCCTTGACCCCTCAGACGCAGTCGCCATGACCCGGGAGAGCTTTTCCCCTCTCCAATCGGACACCAGCACTGCCATGGGGGCTCACCGGGCGCTCACCGCCGACGGGAGCACCGCCGCGGAAGAAAACAGGGGAACACCCCCTCGCCGACCACCCGTGCGTGAGCTCGGTGCACGTGAGCCGAACCAGGGAGAAGAGACGGTGGACTTGGTCCACCATGTGCCCTGTTGTAGGTCCATGGACCATGAGCGCTGGTCCACCGTGAACCACACGGTGTGAGCCACGCTGTGGACAAAGCCCAATAAAGGCCCACGGCCGTGACGTGGCAGCATCTCAGCGTGCCACGTGTCCGGGTCAGCCCGGCAAAGACCGGCCCAACCCGAACCCACCAGAGCCCAGTTCGGACCCAGCCCGTATTGACCGTTGACCGGTCAACATTGACCGTTGACCTAGCCCCACATGTCAGCGACACAGTATTGCTGGACCCACACGTCAGATGATGACGTCATGCTGGCGTCGTGATGACGTCACACGGGACCCACATGTTAGAAGCTAGCGCAGCCGAGGTGACGTCATGCTAACGTCACGCTGACATCAGCTGCAGACGTCAGCAGCCCTGGCCCACACGTCAGTGACCCTAACCGTTGACCGAAGATGTTGACTGTTGACTCGCCGTTGACTTTGACCGGACCCACTAGTCAGTGACTCAATAGCCTCTGGCCCCACCTGTCGGCCGTGGCGAAGCCACTGCGGCCGCATCACCGCAGTAGATGTCACGCCACCGCCTTGGCTAGTTTCTTCCCGCCACGGAAGACTCCACGCTCACGATCATGGGTAGATGTAGGCCACTAGAGGACCCTGGAGGCCATACCGCACCACGGCCGGAGCACCGCCGCCACCGCGTCGACTCTACCAGGAACAGGTCCGCTGGGAGCGCCTGGCGTTCCCTCGTCTCGCCCGTCTTGATCGCTGGAACCACGAGCAACTCGCACGCATGCCGTGACCACCCCGCTGGAGCCACGTAGAGACCCGCGCGCCTCACCGCCGTTGCACTCGGAAGGCCGCCGCCGTGGCCAAAGTCACCGGAGCCCCTGGAGGACCCCTCGACCTGCCCAACATGCTCGCTGGAGCGCTGTGTCTCCCACGCGCACCACAGAAATGGCGTATGCCACAGCACCCGTGCCTTCCCGCACGCCGGTGAAGCTTGAGCCGATCATCCGTGGCTAACACCTTAGGGAAGCTCTCGCGCCCCTTGAGCCCACAGACCTTGATCGCCGCCGTGACCCGGGAAAGCTTTTCCCCTCTCCAATCGGACACCAGCACTGCCACGGGGGCTCACCGGGCGCTCACCGCCGACGGGAGCACCGCCGTGGAAGAAAACAGGGGAACACCCCCTCGCCGACCACCCGTGCGTGAGCTCGGTGCACGTGAGCCGAACCAGGGAGAAGAGACGGTGGACTTGGTCCACCATGTGCCCTGTTGTAGGTCCATGGACCATGAGCGCTGGTCCACCGTGAACCACACGGTGTGAGCCACGCTGTGGACAAAGCCCAATAAAGGCCACGGCCGTGGCGTGGCAAAGATCTCGGCGTGCCACGTGTCGGGTCAGCCCGGCAAAGACCGGCCCAACCCGAACCCACCGAGCCCGATTCGGACCCGGCCCCAGATTGGCGTTGACCGGTCAACATTGACCGTTGACCTAGCCCCACATGTCAGCGACACAGTATTGCTGGACCCACATGTCAGATGATGACGTCATGCTGGCGTCGTGATGACGTCACACAGGACCCACATGTTAGAAGCTAGCGCAGCCGAGGTGACGTCATGCTAACGTCATGTCGACATCACCGCAGACGCCGGCAACCACTTCGCCCACACGTCGCTGACCACGACCATTGACCGAAGACGTTGACTGTTGACTCGCCGTTGACTTTGACCAGACCCACTAGTCAGTGACTCAATAGCCTCTGGCCCCACCTGTCGGCCGTGGCGAAGCCACCGCGGCCGCATCACCGCAGTAGATGTCACGCCACCGCCTTGGCTAGTTTCTTCCCACCACGGAAGACGCCACGCTCGCGATCACGGGTAGATGTAGGCCACTAGAGGACCCTGGAGGCCACACCGCACCACGGTCGGAGCACCGCCGCCACCGTGTCGACTCCACTGGGGACAGGTCCGCTGGGAGCGCCTGGCGTTCCCACGTCTCGCCCGTCTTGATCGCTGGAACCACGAGCAACTCGCACGCATGTCGTGACCACCCTGCTGGAGCCACGTAGAGACCCGTGCGCCTCACCGCCGTTGCACTCGGAAGGCCGCCGCTGTGGCCAAAGTCACCGGAGCCCCTGGAGGACCCCTCGACCTGCCCAACATGCTCGCTGGAGCGCTATGTCTCCCACGCGCACCACAGAAATGGCGTATGCCACAGCACCCGTGCCTTCCCGCACGCCTGTGAAGCTTGAGCCACCGATCGCTGTGGCCAACACCTTAGGAAGCTCTGGCCGCCCCCTTGACCCCACAGACGCAGTCGCCGTGACCCGAGAAAGCTTTTCCCCTCTCCAATCGGACACCAGCACTGCCACAGGGGCTCACCGGGCGCTCGCCGCCGACGGGAGCACCGCCGCGGAAGAAAACAGGGGAACACCCCCTCGCCGACCACCCGTGCGTGAGCTCGGTGCACGTGAGCCGAACCAGGGAGAAGAGACGGTGGACTTGGTCCACCATGCGCCCTGCCGTAGGTCCATGGACCATGAGCGCTGGTCCACCGTGAACCACACGGTGTGAGCCACGCTGTGGACAAAGCCCAATAAAGGCCCACGGCCGTGACGTGGCAGATCTCGATGTGTGCCACGTGTCCGGTCACCATTGACTTGCACCGCCCAACCCGAACCCACCAGAGCCCAGTTCGAACCCAGCCCGTATTCACCGTTGACGATTAAAATTGACCTGGCCCCACATGTCAGCGACACAGTATTGCTGGACCCACACATCAGATGATGACGTCATGCTGGCGTCGTGATGACGTCACACGGGACCCACATGTCGAAGCTTAGCGCAGCCGAGGCGATCATCGTCGACGTCCACGCCGACATCGCAGCTCCCGCCCACACGCCGCTGACCACGACCGCTGACCAAGACGTTGACTGTTGACTCGCCATTGACTTTGACCGGACCCACCTGTCAGTAACTCAATAGCCTCTGGCCCCACCTGTCGGTGAGGATGATGTTGATGACGATATGCTGACATCATGCTGACGTCAGCTGGACCCCACCTGTCAGCTTGGAACCGCGTTGGTGACGTCATGCTGACATCATGCTGATGTCAGCAAGCCACGTGGACCAACCCCAGCATGACACGTGTCAGCCCAGGATTAATTCAGCCTTTCCCATTTTCAGAAATAGATTTAATCTTCGGAAATTCATAACTAATTCATACGACCTCGGAAAAATACGAAACTAGGACCAAAATTCATCTAAAATCGAGCTCTACGCAATGGACCCATGTTTGAGTGCATTTGGCTCTTTTGAATTATCGTTGCTTCTTTGTGATATTCTATAGACGTCGCTAACGCGACTATAATACGGTCATTTGCAGACTCGGAGGAAAACCGGACGGACGAGGATCGTGAGTACCGTGAGGAGTACGGAGACGACTACACTGAAGGTGCCACATCCCACCCAATCTCGTAGCACCTATTACACATGGCTAATATAGAAATGCTAGTGGTTACTTTATTGCCATGATCACATTATGGTAGGACTTGCATGGTAGTATGTCTTCTTGATGGCCTTTACCTTGACGCAACCTTACCCCTGCTCATCCTGCTGATAGGCTAGACACATGCTTGCTATTACATTTCATCGCTTAATACTTCTACTACGCTTGCACTACATTGATGCGTGGTGGAAACTGGTGTTATCTGGACCATGGGGAGAGTGCTGCGTGTGTGACTTAGGTGCGTGGATGGTGAGGGTTGTGTCGACCAAGTTGGAGTATACGACAAGCCTAGGGCAAGTCTTGACGTGGGGTGCTACCTGGGCACCCCTGGAATGGATACCTTTGGTGGGTAAATGGTATATGAGGTGGCCTTGGGTGTGATCCTATGATGGGAGGAGCCCAGGGTGGAGGTGCTGTGGTGGCACGGTAAATGGAAACCCTGATGAATACATTCTGGCTTGGTCATCCCTAAGGACTTACTAGTACTCAGACTCACCGGGAAGCCTTACGTACCACTCGCCCTATATGGTGCGGGACGGCCGGACTACTTGGTAGGATATTGCCACTACTGCTAGGTAGATAGCGGATAGTGTGAGGGAGGTACGGGGTGCGGAGGATTTCCCCCACACCCTTCCGAGACTTCATGGAGACCTTATGGACCCGGCTCATGACTCACAGTTTCAGCCACCCCAGACCGAACTTGGGGTGTACCAGGGCTGAATGGTAGAGTGGCATTATCCTATGCTAGCAAGCGGCCGGAATCAGCCTAGTTGACGACGGTCAGCGAGGAAGGCGGATCTTGTGGTTATGTAAAACCTCTGCAGAGTGTATGGTTGATCGATCGATACATATACCGACTTGTCGGCTATGGACCTTTCCTGGGTTTCGCTTAAACTAGATAGAGAGATGAGTCCTTCTTTTCTCCCCCTAGGATGAGTGTTTGGACATAGCCAGGGGCTACAGGCCTTGAGACAGTGCCGAGAGGGAGTTGGCCTGTCGACTGAGCGATGGTATGGGTGTGGTATGATGATGGAGTGGTGAGGATGGGGAGATGGTGGTGTATCGATCCCAGGATCGAAACCTGGCTCCGGAATGGGAATGGGGTGGAATGTGTATGAATGGTGTTAAAACTTGACCAACTATTATTATGAACTTGATATGCTAATACATAGGAAGCCCTAGCCTTATAGGTTCCACTCGATTGTATCCAACTTGCATCCAATTTCCACAAAGCAACGCTCATAGGGTTGGGAGTGGCCAGTACAAATCGTACTGATAAATTTTCGCACACAGGTTCTGCTAAGGAGTATAGCTCCGAGGAGTATGACGGTTGAGGGATTCGTGCCTACGCTCGAGTTTGGCGATCTTATCTTCAAGCTGTTCTGAATGAATGCTACTTTTGATTCCGCCAAAGCGGTGATGTAATAATTTATGTAATTCCGCACTATTTGAACTCTGATATTATCGTTGTATGAATGTGATATTCGACTGGAAATTGGGTAATATGATCTACAATGGTCTTATTACACATCGACTCTGTGGATTTCCCTTCGTGGAAATCGGGGTTGTTTTAGCGCCTCCCTCGCGCTAGGGTTGCCGTCACTTGGCCCATCCCGTGCCTCGCCATTCATATTGCCTGCACCATTGCTGCCAACACCCATGCACCGCCGCGAGGGTGGAGAACACCATGACCTGCGTCACCGTGAGGGTGAAGGTCCCATCGGCCACCACTCGTATGAGTTGCGGCATTAGCGTGCACTACTTTAAAAATGATTTTACGAGACACTGCCCAAACATTAACCGAGGCGGTCAAAAATCCAACTGCCTCATAAAATGCCCGACGATTAACGGAGGCGGTCATTTTATTTAGAGAGGCACCAAAAAATGGCTGCCTCATAAAATCGATTAATGGTACGTAGGCGTTTAGAAGATGACCACCTCGGAAAATCATTTTATAAGGCCCGTCTCCAAAATTTTGGCCCAATCTGCTACCCTTTTCAGGCCAAATACCCAGTGTCGACTATATAACCTAAATGAAAACATTAACCGGATACCACTCCTATCTCTCTCTGTCTCCCTCAATCCGCGTCGCTCTCCTGTCTCTCCAGGCGAAGTCAAAGGCGCTCCTCTCTCGCCACCTCTCTCCTCCCTCTTCCCTAGAGCCGACATCCACTCCCTCCCTCCTGAGCCCGCCTCTCCCTCTCCCTCTCCCCCCCACAGCCAGCGCCTCTCCCTCTCCCTCTCCCCCATAGCCGACAGGCAGGGCTGGATCTCGCGTGGGGGACCTCCGACTGGATCTCGCACGGGAGACCTCCAACGACGCTTGGGGACCGGCCTTCTCCTCACGGATCTGGCCCCCTCCTCCTCCCGGATCCATCCTTCTCCTCTGCCCACGGGGACCAGGCCCCTCCTCCTCCTCCCAGATCCGGTGCGGTAGCGCGACATCTGAGCGGCGGCACGGCTCTGCCCCATCCCCGAGCGGTGGCGCGGCTCTCCCCCACCCTCTGAGCCACGGCGCGGCTCTCTCCTACGCCCCTAGCGGCAGCGGCGACCTGGAGCGATGACGCGACCCCGAGCTACGGCGGCTTCGTGCGGATCTGGTGCGGCCCCCAGCAGAAGCGCCTCCTGGCGGCGGATCTAGTGTGGGCGCGTCTCCCGGCAGCGGATCTAGCGACGATGACGACGGCGACGGCACGCAGATCCAGTGCCGACAACAGCGACGGCGCGCAGATCCAGCTAGCGGCGGCGCGGCGTGTGGATGGGCTCGGCGGACTTGTCCACGGACCTTTCTTTTGTTTTTGTTTTTGTTTTTTCTGTTTGATTTACGCAGGCAGGAAATCGGACCCCTACGTTAACTGTGATTAACCGAGGTGGGCAAAACCCATGGGTCTGCATTAACGCAGATCTTTCGACAGAGGCTGTTGCTTTGCCTGCCTCCTAAAAGCCATTTTGCCTGCCTCAGAAAAGATTTCTGTAGTAGTGGTGTATAGTTGGACAAGGGGAAGCAGCGTGTAGAACCTATACAACATGTGGAGAGGGAGCAAATGAGGGAAGGCAGAGGCATTTTGTCCTCATCGTGCGTTGGAGCTCCCATGCTATAGCATTTTTCTCTTCGTCGTGCGCGGTGGAACTCGTAGCCGCGACTGGCACCGGCGTGGTGTGTGCTGCACGATCGGGAAGTTTGTGTGCACACGGAGCCATCCAATAGCAGCGGCACGGCACGGCCAGTGGAGCACGGTGGCGCGACCTGCAGGAGCGGCATGAGTACCTAGAGCACGGCCTCCTCTGCACAGGCTTCAGTGATGCCCACGATTTGGTAGTTTGTGAGCGTAGTGAAGCTTGTGTGGATTGATTCTGGTGCTCGTCTACATGGCGTCGGCTTCGTCGTACGTACGGATGAAAACGGTCGGAAACGATCAGAAAACCTCTCAACTGTTTCCTACTTTTACATTTGAATACGAAAATGAAAGCGAAAGCGGTAAAGTCAGATACGAAAACGAACACGAACTTACGGAATATCAAAAATTTCGAAAACAAACTAATTCAAGCGGAATTATGTCGAACACGGTCGGTATACAAAAAATCAATACGGAATATTGACCTGTTGGACCAAGTGCATAACAATTAACAAGTGAATAATAAATAAAAAGTCCTACAACTTTTAAAAAAAATATCTCCATTCGACACCATGTAAGGAAGATATGATTTTTCTAGGCAACAAGCGCTCGTACGCAATTGAATATAGTGTTGAAACTTTGTTTAAATTTTTTGAACATCTTTAGTACCTCAAATGAAAAAACTAAATACTATAAGTTGTAGATCTCGTCAAGAGCTACAATTTTCATATAAAAATTATCTTCATCCGAGATCGTATGAAAAAGATACAATTTTTCTAAGGTTGGACTTTTGATGGGTCAAATTTGGTTTAAACCGAATTTCAAATTCGGGATATTCGAATAAAAAGTAGAAAAGTAGAAAAGCGGTCGGAAAAATGTCGAAACCGTTTTCGTTCCGATTTCAATTTGGTGCTCAATTTTGAACCAAATTCAATTTCTCTGAAAATACTGAATTCGATCGGATTAAACGTAGAAAACGATCCCTAGTAAATGACGGCTGCCATCTTCCTGGCGCGGCCTCCATGTTCGTTGTTTCGATCCACGTCCTCCTCTATGGTGTGGCGCGCAGGGCCTGCATAGCGGATTTTGATGAGCGCTGCGAAGACCGGCGGGGCACGCTGTGCGGTAAACGTAAGAACCCGGCAGGGCACGTTGCCAATGAAACACGCGAGCCAATGAGCTAAGCGCATGGTAGTCTCCGGAAAAAAACTGTGACGAAATAAACCAGTAGCTAACAAACAAATCTCCTGTTGTACTTCCTGTACAGCAAAAAAACACCAAATAAAATTCTTTCACGTATACACTATACACCCAACGACAGGGGCGGCTGGATATAGAGCCACCGCTATAAATCCATTTTTCAGAAATCACGAATCCAGGCAAAAAAAAGGGAAAAATCATACGAAAATTCATTTATAGGGGCGGTTGGATATAGAGTCATCTCTATAAATTAGGCTATTTGTAGGGACGACTGATAACACCAATAGCCCCTACAAATATGTTTATAGGGGCGGCTGGTTTGGAAACCATTTGTAGGGGTGACCGATTATAGAGCCACCCCTAAAAAATGAGGTGTTGCTTCAACTCATTTTTGTATTAGTGAGTGCTTGTCTTCAGCTCTATTCGTGCGCTACTTTTGCGTCTGCAACTCTCCAAGGGGAAAACGCAGTAGTACAAATTTTCCTCCGCCTCGGTAAGAGTGGATGATACAACCGCATGTTAGATATTTAGGCATTTTCATTATCAGTTTAATTCAGAAATATAACATCAGCAGGTTCGTGACAGCATATATGTGCATGTGTATATCTCTAATGAACGCTACAACATGCAAGGATGACATACAGATGAATACTGTAAAAGCACAAGGTACAATAATCACATAGATTAGACTGTACCCAGCGGAGGGTCCCATGCCGAGGGCATCGGAGGCTCCATTCGCACTAGTCAACATAGTGCGTTGCTCGAAGTCGCGGACCACAGTCGATGCAGGACGATGTTCGCAGTGCAGTCCCACGAACAGATCACCGAGAGGAAGACACCTTGCTATCTGCAATCAATCACCGGGAAGAACACGTACGTAGACGGGCAGTCGCGGATTGCTCCCCAAAAACCTAATCGCCGCACACCCCGTGCAATGTTCTCAGGCGGGCGAGGGTTCCAGAGGCACCTGCTCTCCCGTTACTCCGTGGGCACAGAGGTACAGGACGGGGAAGCTAGAGGCCTGCTGAGATGTGGTTTCTCTCGGGAGCGGTTGCGGAAGATAGGGATTCGGGATGATGGAGGACTGCGGATATATATCAGCGACGGGGAGGGAGAAAGGCAGCGGAGAATCCCAGGAGACGGAGAAGCGGAAACGGAAAGGATGGTAACTGACGTAATCAGTTCACCTCCACCATCAAAGCGAGTAACTCTCGTGATTATGTGGATTAAGTGGCAAAACACTGGCCACGCCTGCCCGCCCGCCTGCCATGCCCACGCCCACGGCCGGACCCGGCCGGCGGCGGTGGCGGCGCGCGTGTGGTACGCCTATTTTCTTTTCTTAGCTTCTCAATTTAGATGAATAATTTCCAACCATATAAGCTGAGTCAACGTTCTGTCAAAATCCCGTATGGTATTAAACCATACAACGCTTAATGTTACGTACCATAGAGTTTTATTTGTTTTATTAAATATTATATGGGCCAAACCCATATTATATCCAACAATCCCTAGCAAACTCTAGGGTTTGTAACAAAGTAGTATCAGAACCACATTTCTTTTATATATTGGTATTTCAATGGAGACTGTTAAGTTGAACATCCATCTAGAGCAATAGTTTCACTCAGTCACAACTGAACAATGGACTAAGCCTTGAATTGGTAGTTTTGTGTGAGGTGAATGTCACTAAAGTCCTTAACTGATACTTGGCTACAAAAGGCATCCCCTCTATTTGAAGCATATAAGTCATACTCCAGTGCCTTTCATGAGTATTTAGAGATCACCCAAATCTCATAGACTATGACCAGCAGTCTGACTCATATAGGTGCGCTCCTCAAAAGATGTTCTGTAGGACAACATTTTTGCTTTAACAAGCCACTTGGAACACATTAAGGTAAAAACCAACCTGTCTTACAGATAGGAAATATGTGCATCAGAGATGAGTCTTGCTAAGGATCTTTCCTCACAACTTACTACTAACTTGTTTCACCATCCTACTTCACAGGATCTCCGATCACATAGAACATGTTACCACTATAGTAAAATTCAAGTGGGTCTCAAACCATCTCTCTCGATGCACTTTCTATCGCATTACGTGACAGACCCTTAGTGAATTGATCTGCTAGATTGTTAGACGTGTGAACATAGTCCAATGCTATTACTCCGGAGTTTCTCAATTTTCTGACAGATTTCAGTCATCTCTTAACATGCCTTGTGGACTTCATGTTATCCTTAGAACTGTTAACCTTCGTAATCACAGTCTGGTCATCATAGTTCATAGAAATAGCCGGTATGGGTTTTTCAATAACCGGTAAATCCATAAGAAGATCACGAATCCACTCGACCTCAGAGCCAGCGGTGTCTAATGCTGTGAGTTCTGCTTCCATTGTAGACTTCGTAAAGATAGTCTGCTTGCAAGACTTCTAGGAAACATCGCCACCTCCAAGCAAAAACACATATCCACTTGTGGCATAAAGCTCATCTGTATCAGAGATCCAGTTGGTATCACAATAGTCTTCCAACACTTTTGGATGTCCGGTATAACGAATACCATAGCTCATGGTGCCTTTTAGATAGCGCATCACTCTCTCAAGAGCACGCCAGTGATCATCTCCTGGATTTGACACAAACCGGCTCAGCTTGCACACAGCAAATGAGATGTCAGTCCTTGTTGCACTAGCAAGATACATGACTGAACCAATGATCTGGGAATATCTCAACTAATCCCTTGCTATTCTCCGATTTTTCTTCAATAGCACACTAGGGTCATAAGGTGTAGGAGCAGGTGCACAGTCACTAAATCCAAAGCGACTCAGCACCTTTTCCACATAGTGGGATTGTAACAGAGTTACCCCACCATCACCTTCTCTCAGAAGCTTGATATTAAGAATAACATTAGCCTCTCCCAAATCTTTCATATCAAAATTTTTAGATAAAAATACCTTCACCTCCTCGATCACTTTGAGGCTGGTTCCAAAGATCAGCATGTCATCAACATATAAGCACAAAATGACTCCCTCACCCCCACCATACCGATAGTACACACATTTATTAGCTTCATTCACAACAAAGCCAACAGATGTTAAAGTTCTGTCGAACTTCTCATGCCACTGCTTAGGAGCTTGTTTTAGGCCATATAATGACTTTAATAACTTACACACTTGCCTTCTCGACCATTTGCTACAAACCCATCTAGATGATCCATATAGATCTCCTGCTCCAACTCTCCGTTTAGAAAATCTGTCTTAACGTCCATTTGATGAACGATATGACCATAAGAGGCTGCCAGAGAAAGCAAAACTCGAATTGTGGTCAATCGGGCGACCGGTGAATAAGTATCAAAGAAATCCTCACCTTCCATTTGAGTATAACCCTTGGCCACAAGCCTTGCCTTGTACCTTTCGATAGTACCATCAGGCCTAAGCTTTTTCTTAAACACCCATTGCACCCTATAGGCTTGCACCCATAGGGACGATCAACAATTTCCTAAGTTCCATTAGACATAACAGAATCCATCTCACTCCGTACTGCTTCCTTCTATAAGTCAGCATCAGGAGAGCAATATGCCTTTTCAATGGTCATTAGTGTATCATCCATAAGGTACACAATATAGTCATCACCAAAAGACTTTGCAGTCCTCTGTCTCTTACTTTTCCTTGTGACTATAGTGTCATCCTCCTTAGGATTTTACATATAGGGTCCCTAGGTTTGTTCTATCGGAGTAAAAATTTTATGCTCATGGAGAATTATAAAATCACAACCAGTCGTGCTAGGTGCATTTTTCATGGGAAACTTATTCTCAAAAAATGTAGATTCTCTATATTCCATGATTGTATCCATAGCCATCTCAGGAACACTAGAATTTATAATTAAAAATCTATAACCCACGCTGTGAATAGCATAACCAAGAAAGACACAATCAACAGTCTTTGGTCCAAGCTTTTGCTTTTTGTTTATTGGCACATTCACCTTTGCCAAACAACCTCAAGTTCGCAGGTAAGAGAGATTTAATCTCTTCTTCTATCATTCCTCGAATGGTGTAATTTCTTTGTTCTTTGTGGGCACTCTATTCAGGACATGACATGCTGTCAATATGGCCTCACCCCACCATTCCTTAGATAGTCCCGCAATCTCTAACATGGCATTAACCAAATCAGTTAGAGTGCGGTTCTTTCTCTCTACAATCACATTGGACTGTGGTGAGTTTGGTGGCGTCCTCTCATGAAAAATTCCATGCAAGGCGTACAACTCAGAAAATTCATTTGAGAAATATTCTCCCCTGCGATCGCACCGCAAACACTTGATTTTCTTCTCAAGTTGATTTTCTACCTCATCTTTATAGACTTTAAAGTAATGCAACGCTTTATCTTTAGTTTTTAATAAATACACGTAGCAAAATCTAGTACAATCATCTATAAATGTCATGAAGTATTGTCTACTGCCTTTAGCCAATTCGCCATTCATTTCACATAAATCAGAATGAACAAGTTCTAATGGTATTAAGTTCCTCGCCTCAGCGGCCTTGTGAGGGTTGCGCGGTTGCTTCGATTGCACACACACTAGGCACTTAGAATCTTTGACTAAGTTAAATTTCGAGATTAAATTTAGATTTGCAAGCTACGTGAGACAACCAGAATTAATGTGACAAAGTCATTAATGTCATATATTCGACTCATTCGAAACATTAACATTGTTCACCACTTTATTACACACATCATCAAGCAAAGATAAGCGGAACAAGCCTCCGCAATCATAACCTTTTCCAACAAATGTTCCATGTCTCGACACAACACACTTATTGGACTCAAGCACAATTTTAAAGCCATCGCGACACATCTGAGAAGCGCTAACAAGATTCTTCTTGATGGAGGGGACATGCTGCACGTTCTTTAATAGCACCGTCTTTCCCGAAGTAAACTTCAGAACGACCGTATTAGCACCAAGAACACGCGCATGCAAACCGTTTCCCATCAGCAAGGCTCCAGTCCTACCGACCTGATAGGAAGTAAACAAAGAAATATCAGCACACACATGAATACAGGTGAAAGACAAACTGAGAGAACAAAGGGTAAAGAATTACCATACCCAGATGTTCCTCCTCCAGTCTCGCTAATCACCATGTTTGCTGATTTCTTTTCTTGCTTATATTTGTGGTCTGGGCACGCACCTGCTCAATACTCATCACTCCCGCAAACAAAGCAACCTCCACCTTTCTTGTTGTTTTTCTTCTTAAACTGTGCAGTTTGCTTAGGCTTTGCATTATTGTTCTCTTGCATGTTCTTCTTTTTTTTATTACGAGATGCAAATGAGTTTTTCTTCTACACCATATTGGCGGCGGAAGACTCAACTCCTTTTCCACGGTTGTCTTTTGCTCTCGTCCTCTCCTCAACATGAAGAGATCCGATAAGTTCAACCACGCTAAACTCCTGTCTCTTGTGTTTTATAGAATTAGCAAAATCCCTCCAAGAAGGTGGCAGCTTAGCGATTATACCGTCGACCATAAACTTGTCGGGCAACAAACATGGGAAATGTTCTAGTTCCTTTGCTAGCGCGTGTATCTCATGAGCCTGTTCAACTATAGAACGGTTTTCAACCATTTTGTAGTTATACAGCTGCTCCATAAGGTACAGCGCACTGCAAGCATCAGAAACTCCAAACTTTGCCTCAAGAGCATCCCATAACTCTTTGCCTGATGTGCAAAATATGTAGTTTATCTCATACTTAGGATGAAGTGCACTGATTACGGCGCCTCGAAACAGGTTATCGGCAGCCAAGAACTTTTTATCCTCAGGAGTAAAATGTTCAGGCTTTCCCTATGCGGCGTGATTGCAGTTCATCGCAGTCAACCACAATACCATCTTGGCACGCCATATAATGAAATTCTTGCCATCAAAATTATTCGGCTTCAAAGCAGCAACAAAACCACTGGCAGAAAATTGTCTAACATTAGATTTTTGGATTGTTAGATATTTAGGCAATTTCATTATCAGTTTAATCCAGAAATATAACATCAGCAGGTTCGTGACGGCATATATGTGCATGTGTATATCTCTAACGAACGCTACAGCATACAAAGATGACATACAGATGAATACTGTAAAAGCACAAGGTACAGTAATCACAGAGATTAGACTGTACCCAGCGGAGGGTCTCATGCCGAGGGCATCGGAGGCTCCATTCGCACTAGTCAACATAGTGCGTTGCTTGAAGTCGCGGACCACAGTCGATGCAGGACGATGTTCGCAGTGCAGTCCCACAAACGGATCACCAGAAAGAAGACGACTTGTTGTCCGCAGTCAATCACCGGGAAGAACACGTACGTAGACGAGCAGTCACGGATTGCTCCCCAAAAACCTAATCGCCGTACACCCCGTGCAAGGTTCTCAGGCGGGCGAGGGTTCCGGAGGCACCTCCTCTCCCGCTACTCCGTGCGTGCAGAGGTACGGGACGGAGAAGCCAGAGGGCTGCTGAGATGTGGTTTCTCTCGGGAGCGGTTGCGGAAGACAGGGATTCGGGCTGACGGAGGACTGCAGATTATCTGCGACGGGGAGGGAGAGAGGCAGCGGAGAATCCCAGGAGACGGAGAAGCAAAAGCGGAAAGGACGGTAACTGACACAATCAGTTCGCCTCCACCATCAAAGGGAGTAACTCCCGTGATTATGTGGATTAAGTGGCAAAAGACTGGCCACGCTCGCTCGCCTGCCACGGCCCGGCCCGGCCGGCGGCGGCGGCGGCGCGCTCGCGTGTGGCACGCCTATGTCCTTTTCTCAGCTTCTCAATTTAGATGAATAATTTTCAACCATATAAGCTGAATCAACGTTCAGTCAAAATCCCGTATGATATTAAACCATACAACATTTAATGTTACGTATCATAGAGTTTTATTTGATTTATTAAATATTATATGGACCAAGCCCATATTATATTCAACACCGCACAGGTCTTTAACAGGACGATACAGCCGCACAGTAGATGAAAAAGGAGGATAGCATGCACCGGCTTGGTTTCGATCTCTGTGTGACAGAAGAGATTAGAACTCCGGCTTCAACTTGGACTCCGCCATGGAATCGAGCTGGCAGATGTCGAATTGCAGATTGACAGCACAGAGGAAATTGCAGATTAATTCCGCCGCGACAGACAGCAGATCGATCTATGCATCGGCGATGTGCAAACAGGGAATACAGACCGATTCGGATACAACAGACAGAAGAAAATTACTATGTCAGAAATTTTGCCTCTTTAATATTAAGTATAGATATAGATATAAATATATATATAGATTATTATTATTATTATTATTATTATTATTATTATTATTATTATTATTATTATTATTGTTGGTGTTGTTGTTGTTGTTGTTTTTACAATACCTCGCATTCTATTTCATATTGGCCCCATTCGCTGGTCTGAAATTTGGCTGAAAAACACTGTTCTGATTGGTTTGTTGTGAGAGAAAAACACTATTCAGTTAGTTTGGTAAACAGTAACGCGTGAGGAGGATCAGCCGGTTGTTGGTACCAAGCTTGTTGCTGGTATAAAAACCAAGTTCTCGCCTATCTGTCCTCTCTTCCCTCCGTATTAAAAAGAATATTAACCAGCTTAGCTACAAAGTCATTGCTGGTCTCGCGTGCACTGTAAGTCTGTAATAATTAATGTCCTTTATTTGTTCAAAAGAAAAGTACCGGCCTTCTTTAAAAAAATGATTGTTGTCCGACCGGAGGAGAACTTTGAGCCACGTGGTGCCTCGCTAGTCGCTACTTTCTCGGCACGTCGTCTGGCCGCTTTTTTTCGGGGATCGGGGAGCACAACAAAGAGCCATTTTAAGCGAATAAAGCAAATACACTTTTTTTTTGTGTGGAAACAATAAAGCAAATACTTGGGATGTTTCTGCAAACAAACACATACCGTACATGGCTAGATATAACTAGCGTGGCACATTACACGTGAACTCAATATAATTGGAATAATTGGAATGTTAGTGCACGGCGAGTGCAATAATTGGAATGAAGGAACATCTTGTTCTTTCCGTACGCAGCTTTACCCTTGACGTAATGAAATTCACCAAAAGCATCATGCAGGAGCAATCATATGGAAGGCTTCAATTTGCTCTCGGAACAAAGCAAACTAGCAGGTAACCCGTGCTTCGCGCGGGCGAATTTTTTTTAACACGAGATGAAACGAGGATTATGTACCAAATTATTTTAATGTGAAGGTAGTATATGTTAAAGCAGGCAACCAAGAGAAAAAGAAATGATATGCAGTACGAAACAAAGGGGGGAATAAAAAAACAGAAAAATGAAAAGTGAGAAATAAAAAAAGAAAACAAAAAAATCAAGCACTGTAGATCCGCAGTGGATCTGTTGATCAATAGTGAAAGAAGTTAATAATTGCACACGTCTGTCGATCTGCAGTGGATCTGTGAGAGGAGCACTATTGATCATCAGTGAAAGAAGTTAATATGTGCACACGTTTAAAGAAGTTACGTTTAAAGATGTTGATAGATTAAAGCACAGGAAAGTCAAGCTTCTCCGTTACTAAATAAAGACATATAAAAAGCTAAAGAACACGACTACCATTGCGAACATATCAGTCGTACCTCGTACGTTGTGTACCATATGCTTGCAGCCTTGCTGGAGTATTGCCAACACATCATATCCAAAGAAGGTGGATCATCAGCACACGTATATAACGAACTGTGGCGCTGTTTGGTTTAGAAATTGGAACGCAAGCGCCATTGTAAATAGAAAGCACTGCTATCGGTAACAAAGTAACAAATTGTTGATACTCCAATTTGTCTCATGTTGTATATATTTTGAATAAATGCCCAATAGCCAAATGTGACTTGTAAATTGATTTGGTGATTAGTGCTTTAGTTTAATTAATTCGGATGCATTTGATTATGCTTGGCCCGTTACTTAGTTTGCTGGGGATTAGTTTCACCAAGCTTGAGATGGATACAAGGAAAGGTCACCAAGGTTTGTGAAGGATTACTGGTCGGTCTTCATGTTCTAAGCTCTAAGACATACAAGCCTGATGAGACACGACACATACAATATTTCATACAAGTTGCTGTACCGGCCAGACATGTCTGCTCTTTCCAGAAAATACGTCCGGGGTTTCCATATATTGTCTATGGCTATGGACGAGTTTGTCTGGGTTTTGCAGGTTTCCGGCTGCTGGTATTACTCGTGGCATATAGAATCGAAGTCTCCAGGTCCAGCACGTGTGATGGCATACACGACGTGAGTGTGCAGAAGCATTGGCCCTGATTCCATATTCGGATGAGGAGGAAGGAAATAATTTTAAGTACCCGTAATGGAAGTAGGAAGAGAAAAGCAAGTAATAAGTAAGTACATGGCTAGGAGCTGAGTTGAAACTTGAAAGATCATCTTAGACCAGGCGGAGGCATTGAATATCCAGGGGTCATCCGGTCACTAGTAGAAAATAGACCTTTTGTCTCGGCACCATTTTCGGAGTTACTTCCGGCATTTTTTTGAACCCGGGAGTGAAGGAGATTTAATCCCGGCTATACCCTCGAGCTGGGAGTAAAGGTCGCTGCCCAACGCTGCTGGCTCGGCAGGCAAACCTTTAGTCCCGGTTAGAGGCTATAACCGGGACTAAATATCAACATTTAGTCCCGGCTAGATCCACTAACTGGGACTAAATGTTTAGTCCCGGCTGGAGGCTTTAGACGGGAATAAATATTGCTCTTTATTCCTGGTTATAACCTCTAACCGGAATAAAAGCTCCGCATGATAGTTATTAAAAACAAATAGTTTTAGTTTATTAGTTTCATTTATATTCTTTTCTTAAGTATACTTTGATTTTTAGAAACTTTTGTTGAAAAATAGTTTTAGATTTTAGGGGAAAATATAATTTTCACACATAAGTTTTTAAGTTTTATTACATAAAATTCTAGTGTTTTCAATCTATAATTCATAGTATTTAGTCCTCATGCCAACACAAAGAAAAATGTAATAATAAAAATAATTATCGGAAAAAAACCTAACATCTTCTGTGGGGCCATATTTTGGGTGTAAATGACCGCCAAAAAAATTTTAAGCCATTTAAACACAAAGTGAGTCGACGTGCTTCACAGAGGTATATAGAACCTTTCGTCGAACCCTATCTATACACCTAGGTTCTCTGTGATTCTGAGGTCTATGTGCTTTCTAGTGCCGGATTGGGCTGAAACTTTTTCTCAAGACTTCAAATGCCTTATGTATAGCCACCACCAAGTTCGAGAGATTTTTTGAGCTGGTTTGGTGCTTTTGCACTTTAATTGAATTTCCGCGCGAATTCACTAATTAATTATACGTTGAACTGGGTCCACCCTCTAAATGATCCGGAATGGTGCCAAACTTTGCCAAATGGTCTCTTGTTCCCTAGGAGACAAATATTTGTGGAGGTTGATGCAAAATTACATTGTTTTGAATATGTAATTCACGTAGTATTTCGTCTCCTCACGGCACAAAGAAAAATGTAATAATAAAAATAATTATCAGAAAAATCTAAGATCTTGTGTGGGGCCATATTTTGGGTGTAAATGACTGCCAAAAAAATTTCAAGTCATTTCGACATAGGCGGAGTCGACGTGCTTCACAGAGGTATATAAAACCTTTCGTCGAACCCTATCTATACACCTAGGTTCTTTGGGATTCTGAGTTCCATGTGCTTTCTAGTGTCGGATTGGGCTAAAACTTTTTCTCAAGACTTCAAATGCCTTATGTATAGCCACCACTAAGTTTAAGATTTTTCTGAAGTGGTTTGGTACTTTTTTCACTTTAATTGAATTTCCGCCCGAACTCACCGATTAATTATACATTGAACTGGGTCCACCCCCTAAATGATCCGGAATGGTGCCAAACTTTGTCAAATGGTCTATTGTGCCCTAGGAGACAAATATTTGTGGAGGTTGATGCAAAATTATATTGTTTTCAATATGTAATTCACCGTATTTCGTCTCACGCGGCACAAAGAAAAATGTAATAATAAAAATAATTATCAGAAAAATCTAAGATCTTGTGTGGGGCCATATTTTTGGGTGTAAATGACTGCCAAAAAAATTTCAAGCCATTTCGACATAGGTAGAGTCGACGTGCTTCACAGAGGTATATAGAACCTTTCGTCGAACCCTATCTATACACCTAGGTTATCTGGGATTCTGAGGTCCATGTGCTTTCTAGTGCCGGATTGGGCTGAAACTTTTTCTCAAGACTTCAAATGCCTTATGTATAGCCACCACCAAGTTCGAGATTTTTCTGAGCTGGTTTGGTGCTTTTTGCACTTTAATTGAATTTCCGCGCGAATTCACTAATTAATTATACGTTGAACTGGGTCCACCCTCTAAATGATCCGGAATGGTGCCAAACTTTGCCAAATGGTCTCTTGTTCCCTAGGAGACAAATATTTGTGGAGGTTGATGCAAAATTACATTGTTTTGAATATGTAATTCGCCGTATTTCGTCTCACGCGGCACAAAGAAAAATGTAATAATAAAAATAATTATCAGAAAAATCTAAGATCTTGTGTGGGGCCATATTTTGGGTGTAAATGACTGCCAAAAAAATTTCAAGTCATTTCGACATAGGCGGAGTCGACGTGCTTCACAGAGGTATATAAAACCTTTCGTCGAACCCTATCTATACACCTAGGTTCTTTGGGATTCTGAGTTCCATGTGCTTTCTAGTGTCGGATTGGGCTAAAACTTTTTCTTAAGACTTCAAATGCCTTATGTATAGCCACCACTAAGTTTAAGATTTTTCTGAAGTGGTTTGGTACTTTTTTCACTTTAATTGAATTTCCGCCCGAACTCACCGATTAATTATACATTGAACTGGGTCCACCCCCTAAATGATCCGGAATGGTGCCAAACTTTGTCAAATGGTCTATTGTGCCCTAGGAGACAAATATTTGTGGAGGTTGATGCAAAATTATATTGTTTTCAATATGTAATTCACCGTATTTCGTCTCACGCGGCACAAAGAAAAATGTAATAATAAAAATAATTATCAGAAAAATCTAAGATCTTGTGTGGGGCCATATTTTTGGGTGTAAATGACTGCCAAAAAAATTTCAAGCCATTTCGACATAGGTAGAGTCGACGTGCTTCACAGAGGTATATAGAACCTTTCGTCGAACCCTATCTATACACCTAGGTTATCTGGGATTCTGAGGTCCATGTGCTTTCTAGTGCCGGATTGGGCTGAAACTTTTTCTCAAGACTTCAAATGCCTTATGTATAGCCACCACCAAGTTCAAGATTTTTCTGAGCTAGTTTGGTGCTTTTTGCACTTTAATTGAATTTCCGCGTGAATTCACCGATTAATTATACGTTGAACTGGGTCCACTCCCTAAATGATCCGGAATGGTGCCAAATGATCTCTTGTGCCCTAGGAGACAAATATTTGTGGAGGTTGATGCAAATTATATTGTTTTGAATATGTAATTCACCGTATTTCGTCTCACGCGGCACAAAGAAAAATGTAATAATAAAAATAATTATCAGAAAAATCTAAGATCTTGTGTGGGGCCATATTTTGTGTGTAAATGACTGCCACAAAAATTTCAAGCCATTTCGACATAGGCGGAGTTGACGTGCTTCACAGAGGTATATAGAACCTTTCGTCGAACCCTATCTATACACGTAGGTTCTCTGGGACTCTGAAGTCCATTTGCTTTCCAATGCCGGATTGGTCTTAAACTTTTTCTCAAGAATACAAATGCCCTATGTGTAGCCACCACCAAGTTTGAGATTTTTTTGAGGTGGTTTGGTACTTTTTTAACTTTAATTGAATTTGCGCCCGAACTCACCGATTAATTATACAATGATTAATGAAGAACCTAAAGATTTACGTTACAATTACGTGAAAACTAATTTCCTGTCGAAAACCAATAAATGTAATAATTTCAATTAAAGTCTATATTTTTGCATTAACGAAAATAGTGAGTATTAGTTGCATTATGTTCAACATTTATAATAAAAAACACAATAATTTAGGTCACATATTTTTTTTGTGCAGTAAATGAAAATAAAGTTTATTACTTTTTCTAAAAAAATTTATGCCTAGTATTGAATTTACTGCGCAAATAATAAGACTCAAACATTTAAATACAAAACATATATAAAATAAACTGATCTGCTTAAAAGTTGGCGGGAAATGAAAATGTACCCCACCTTTAGTCCCGCTCCCGCCTTACGGTGGGACTAAAGGTGGGCTGCATTTGGCGGTCCAAACAAAAAATCCTTTAGTCCGGCTCCTTCAGCAATGGGACTAAAGGTCCCCTTTAGTCCCGGCGATGGATAGAGCCAGGACTAAAGGTGCTTTAGTCCCGAGCGGTGGATGGAGCCGGGACTAAAGGTCTCCCCTTTAGTCCCGGCTGGTGGCAGGAGCCGGGACTAAAGGTGCTTTAGTCCCGGGCGGTGGATGGAGCCGGGACTAAAGGTCCCTCTCGTATAAACCGCCGCCTCCCTTCTTTCTTCCTCCTCATCGATCGTCTTCGTCTTCAGCGCGTCCCCAAAGCTCCGCCGCCGCTGATTCGCCTCCCCGGCCACCCCCGACGCCGCCTTCCTCACCAGAGGGCACCCCGAGGCTCGCCCACCTCGCCGGAGTAGCCCCGACACCGCGTCCGTCACCGAGGAGCCCCTGGCCGCCCCCGACGCCGCGCCTTCTTCCTCACCGGAGGGCATCGCCCCGACGTCGCGCCTTCCCCGTGACATCCTGTTGCTCGTAAGCTCGATCATTTTCCTAGTCGTAGCCTAGTCACGTTAGAGTGTGTCTTGCCGCCGTGGCCGCCATGGCTGACGTAGAGCTTCCTCTAGTGCATCTGCTGCTGTTCTGGTGTCGGGGTAAGTTCGCGGGGTGGTGTTGGTCATGCTGGTGTAGTCCGCCTCGCCGTCGACGAGTTTGGTTGGCCAGAGTTGGCAGCACCGCCGTGCGCTCTATTTGGGTCACTGACATGCGAGGCCGGGTCGTCAGTGAGAGAGGAAGAGAGAACATGGAGATTTCTTATTTTCTGGATTTTGAATAGTGCGGCAACTTTGGAAATTCATAGGAAAATAATTACAGCTCCAAAAATTCTTAAAATTTGTGTGTAGCTTCTGTACATGTTCTATTATGGTTTAAAAATATGAAACTTGAAATTTAAATAAATTTTTAATGTTCAAAAATTCAGTCAATTAATTGATAAATGTAATTTCCATGATTTTTGTAGGCCACTGTATAACTCCAAAAATTATGAAATTTGTTTTGGTACACTAATTTGTCATGAGGAAGCTTACATAAAATTTAGAGGTCATTTGGAACAAGTTCGTTTTGAGCTTATTTCCAAATTAATTCAAAAATGGATAAAAGCAAACCCTATGTGTTAGGTTTAGGGTTTGATCTTGTTTTGGTCATATTTCATGCACCATGAAAGCATCATGTTTACATTATCATCATGTTGAAGCATATGTTATTATTTCGTGTAGAATCCGAGAGTGAACCGATTCTAGTTGAGCAAGTTGTGGAAGAATCCCCGGTTGTCTCGGGATTCGATAATTGTGGTACTGATCTGGAACCCGAGATCGTCAACGAAGGCAAGCCCCAGTTTATGCATTAAACCATTACCTTGTTTACTTTAAAAAGTTTATCACCTATGTTACCTATTGCATTAAGTTGATTAATTCAAATGTTACCTACTTGATGCATTGCCTACCTTGTTAATTGTTTACCATCCTTGAAGATTATTTCATTTACAAAGACATAGAATTGTTTAGTATCCTTTATGGTAGGCTTTGAAAGTAAAAGTTTTGATACAATCAAAGATGGCATACTGGCCAAAGAAAGAAAGAAGATAAAATCAATTGTGTTATATTCTGATACCATGTGGCCTATACCCTAAACCCTAAACCACCCTAAACCCTAAACCACCCTAAACCCTAAACCCTAAACCACCCTAAACCCTCCCCGGCCACCGACGCTGGCCGGCCGCCCCGCGCAGGCACCACCGCCCCGAAATGTGTATGAAATGTCTATGAAACCCTAATTGCATAATTATTGTTTTATAATTGTTTAGGCTCTCTATGGCCGACCCGAGAGACGATGACCTAGAGGCAGAAATGATGGATATTATCAACGCCGGCACTGAACATTGTGTCGATGTTGATAATGACCAGCAGGAAGACGACGGAAGTCAATACTTGAATCTCGATCATGAAGATAATTCCGGCGAGGTATATATTTCTCAATATCTAGCTCTCATTTATTTATTATGCATACATGTAGCCCACTGGATCGACCTTCGTTTTATAATACTTTTTGTGTTTCTATGCGTACATAGCCGTCTGGATCGACGACGATGACGGGGAACACAAAGAATGTTTGAGGGGCCAAAAAGCCATTGGAAGGCCGCTACATCATCTCAGAATTCAACGTGGATACAGGCGAACCACTAGGACAATATGCACAGAAATTCATGTACCACTGTGGGTACCTTGTAAGGGACAAGCTCCCGATCAATGCCCGTGAATGGAAAAAAATAACAATGCTCCTCATATTAGTTATGTCTCTGATAAGGACAAGGAGCTGATTTGGCAAGATGTTCTTACACATTTCACGCTCCAAACAGATGATTATCATGAAGACATCACCCATGAAAGGTTGACGGAGCGAGTTAGGCACTGGACAATGAAGAAGATGGCCACCCAATTCCAATCTTGGAAGAAGCAGCTGTACAAATCATACGTCAAGAAGAACAAGACTGCAAATTGGAACGATAAGGGCCCAATCGCGAAGGCAAGGCCCTACTGGGAGGAATTTGTATAGTACAAGACATCAGAAGAGAGTGCGCAACGGACGAGAAGGAACCAAGAGAATTCCAAACAAAAGCAATACCACCATAACATGGGATCAGGTGGCTACGTGACTTCCGTTCCCAAGTGGCATAAAATAGAAGCAGACCTTATTGCCAAGGGGGTCGTACCTGAATCAGCACCGTGTCCTGAACGCACAAAGCGTTGGTTTTTAGGTCATGGGGGAGGATTGGACCCAGTCACCGGGAAGCTCGTCCATGGCACAAAACTCGAAAGAGCAACAGAAAGGTTGATTCAAATTCTAAAAGCTAGAGATAGTGGACTATTCCGGCCCAACAGAGAGAAAGATGAACTGACATATTCCATCGGGACCGCTGAGCATTGTGGACAAACTAGAGACAAAGGGGCCGTTCTATGGGTGCAAGGTTTCCCTGAATGGATCGATTCATACAGAAGTCACCAGAGACGGAAGGATGAGGAGGTAGAGAGGATCCGCATCTTGCAGCAATATGTTATTGAGTCATGGGAAGAGGTGCTTGAATCACAAAGGCGAGAAAAAGAAATGCAAGCGAAAATGCAAGAGGAAGTTGCAAGGCAAGTGCAAATACAATTGAGTGCCCACGGGATTACAACAGCTTCGGGAATCAACATTAGCCCCCCCGATAAGTTGAGAAGCAGTTGTGCTTCTACGGAGTTGCCTGATGCCATAAAAGATGCAGAGCTGCGCTTCCCCATGGATGACGTCACTGAACCTTTTACATCATGTGAGCTGCACATTCCAAAAGATAATGGCACAGTGAAGGTGGCTATTGGTGTTGTAAACCCTATCGACCGTACCAAGACACCAAGAATCCATGGGGCAGTAGTACCAGCTGAATATGCTACCGTCTCGGTGGATAAAGCTATTGAAGGTTTTAGCGATGTGCCTCTTGACATTCATGGAGGCGACGGGGAGAAGACCGTGGGAGAAGCAGAGAAGTCATTCATTGCTTGGCGCAAGCGCTACATCAATATTCCCGGAAAGCCGTTGCCGCACAATAGGTACGGATGAAAGTGAACGAAACAATTTTTTTATTAATTTTATATTGCCTCTTAAATAACAATTGACTCATTGTCTTCTCTACGCACACAGCAGGTCCTCCCCCAACCTAAGTCCAATAGTACAATCACCAGACAAGCATAGTGCTCCGGGCGGCGGTTACGATGGGGTAGAAGACACGGCTGCATCCCCACCATCTCCAAGACGGTCTCCACCGCCGCCGCCACCACCTCCAAGGCGTTCCCTAACGCCGCCTCGAAGGTCTCCAACGCCTGTTCCCCCACCTCCAAGGTGTTCCCCAACGCCGCCTCGAAGGTCTCCAACGCCTGTTCCCCCACCTCCTCCCATGAACCAGGGAAGACGGCTGCAAACAAATAAGCCATCTGCCCCACCGGCGAAGATGACCAAGAAGGCCCCCGTGAAACCAAGGCCAATTCCACAGAAATTGCCTGGTGAAATGAGTAAAGAGGAGTTAGATGATGCGGTTAAAAAACTGTCGAAGCATTCTTCTCAGGCACAGGGAAGAGGAAGCAGCAGGAGCAGAAGCACTTCCACCTACCTCCAGCTAAACTAAGGCGGATGGTGGAAGCTGAGCAGAAAAAGAGGCGGCAAGCTCGTAAGCCTTCGCCACCATCAGACTTTGACCACACTCTTAGCAAGATAATCAAGAAAGCTGCTAAAGCAGAGAAAACTGTTGCACAACTCGGAGAACAAGAATTGCAATAAGTCCCTCCTCTAGTTATTGCTAATGAATATGGTTCACATAGATATGCTGGATATGATGGAAATACCTGCTGATAAAGAAGTGGATATGGCGGAACTTGCTAACTTTTATGCTATGAGAGGTATCGACCTTGGTGATTTCCTCTTCGAAAGTGCGCCGGTTGCGGATGAATGGTAGAAATATGAGCATGGCAGGAGTCTATGGAATCCTAAGACCATCAATGAACTGGGTACACAATTGTTCAAGCTAAACACCTTGTACCTCGACGCGTGTCACCGGAAAGAGTTCTATATTTCTATCAGAATCAAAGACGACCATTGGTTTCATGGCGATGACGTTATGTACATTGAGCTTGCTGAATTACACCAACTAGTCCACCGGAACTCTCTCGACAAGACTCTCATCAGCTGCTATTGTCTGTAAGTGATTCTTTCTACTAATTAATAATAAGTCGCTACGTACGTACATGTCTGTGTTTATTATCCTCACTCTATATATATGATGCAGGTTTGAGATGGGAGAGTGCAAAAAGAGAGGGTGTACTGATATTGGTTTCATTGATCCACATATCGTATTCAAAAACCCTAAACCCCAACCAACATGGAAAGCAGAAACGGAGGCCAATATCAAGATGTTCTTAGAGAAGCAACGTGACAAGAAATGTATACTCTTCCCCTACAACTTTAGGTAAGTGTTCATAATGTCAACGATCATGTATCCATATATATATGTTCACTGTACATGTTAGCTAATTAATGAGTGTTAATAGACATGGCAGTGAACACTGGATATTGATGGAACTCGATCTAGAGAAAGGTCATCTAGGCATCTGGGACTCGATGAGAAAAGAACAAAAAGAGTTCCAAGAGATGATAGATATTATTCAGAGGTAATTGCAGTCTCACTAGCAAAACTATTCCAGTCTCTCTGCATGCAAATTAATGGTCCAAATATTTTTTATGTTATTTGGCAGCTGTTGGGAAAAGGTCTGTCAGGAACACCATATGAAACGCAAAGTGCCACTGAAAAGTAGTGTTATACAAAGTAAGTACTATATACCTACCTTAGTTTAATTTCCCTATGCTCGGATGATGACAAATCTTTTTCTCGTAAAGTGGGTTCTGCTGCAGCTCCAGGGGACCAATCTCTGTGGATACTATGTTTGCGATTTCATGAGAGTGTGCTAAAAAAGAACTAGTCTAGAGGAAAAAAGGGTAAGTGTACACATATATATATTTTTCATACATATATTTATATATATATATATATTCGTGATAGATACAATTTATTTATCATTATTCTTGATACATATATATATATATACATACTAATATACTTTTTCTTTATCTCATCTCTCAAATTGAAGACTCGTTGGTTGAAGGAAAAAACCCTGGACACACACCATCTCAAAGCAATCCAAGAGACAATAGGTGGATTTCTGAATGATCAGGTCTTAACTCCCGGCGACGAGTTTTACTATGACCCAAATATGTGATGATGAAAGCCAAATTTCATATTGATCCAAAGAACATGTGACGATGAAATGTACAATTAATGCAAACTTTACATGTGACGATGAAATGTAATATTATGTTTTAGTTTACTTTTACTTGTGTTGCTTGCGTGCATTGATCGAGCGAAAACTTTACAGTATGCGCGCGTATACGTATATTACTTCGCAGCGAATAATGCGTATTCGAAAACCAAATTAAAACAAAAAAGAATCATCAATTGAAATAAGTAGGAAAAGAAAAAAAAATACCCTTTAGTCCCAGTTGGTAATACCAACCGGGAATAAAGGGACCAGCCCAGGCGCTGGCGTGGCTACCTTTTTAGTCCCGGTTGGTATCACCAACCGGGACTAAAGGTCCACTTCTATTTCCGGCTACTAACCCTTTATTCCCGAACTCCTATTCCCGGCTACGTAACCGGGAATAAAGGGGGTTAGCAGCCGGGAATAGAAGCCCTTTTTTTACTAGTGGGTGCAGCACGTGGTCCAGCTGCATGCATGCAGTCCAGGTTTGTTGCTGCCCGTGGAGATGAATTAGGAAATACTATACGGAGTACTAAGTTCCGTGCGTAATGGACTCGGCCGGTGAATAATAATTATTATTGCATGCCGTCATGCGGTGATTAATTAGACAATAGAGATAGGAACATCCGAGAGGGATTTCAGCAGATGCGATAATTGGAAAACAGACGTGCTACGTGATTGGCCCATATTGAATAGGAAACAATATGTTGGTTCGGACTTGCAAGTCAAGCCATGTTAGCTAGAAAATTAATATGGCCGGACCTCTCTTGTACAATGAGATTGACTCTTATACGGGAAGACCAGCCGCCCTATCTCCTACAACTAAAAAAAAGAAAGAAAGTAAGACCACCGTTTTGCCGTGCCACATTCGATCGGGTGCGCCTTTACGCCTGCCTCTCTGAAATCGTTTACGGCAGTCCTGCGCTGATCACAGTAATCACGGCACCTCCCTATCCCACCTTCCTAAATTCCCTCCCATCCCGCCTCCTAATTCCTAAATCACGCATCCCGCGTCTGCCGCCACCATTTGCCCTCCCTCCCGAGGGTCTTCCGATGGGAGAACGCCCTCGTCCTCGAAAGCAGTCCAAGCAGACCGGCAAGCTCGTCAACCACCTCGGCCGATCCTTCTTCCCGATCCGGTAGGAGAACGCCTAAATCCTGTGATCCATTTCTTTTTTAGGACGTGCCATTATAGATCTCAGTAACTGTATTTAGATTTCATCATGTGTGATCTCTAAGCTATTTGGATTCGAATGGTTTTATAACTGAAGGAATCCTCGTTTATCTAAACATTGCATTCCGTGTGATCTGTCTTCTATTATTTGTATTGCATTCGGTTCAGACTTTAGAGACATAGCCCCTCTTGTCTTCTTCGCCCTCTGCAGGTGGCATCTTTGGAGCAGTACAAGTGTTGGGTGAAATAATCACACAAACACCAAGTTTGAGCACAACTGTAAAGATGTATTCATTTTCTGGTCCTACTATACATGTCAGAGGGGGTATTTATAGAGGTCCTAGTCTTCGTGTTTACATACAAATGACCATTTTACCCCTCTCTTTAATCATTACAATCCCTTTAAACCAGAGGGGCGAAGTTGTCCTTTTTGCTATTCTAGGCTTCATTCTTCAACTTGTACTTGCCAATCTTTCTGAAGAAGCAGACTTTGCCAATTCTTGTTTTATCTTCTCTTGACTTCGCTTGTCAAGCGAAGTCAAAATCTTGTCTTCGCTTCCGACTTGTTTCAATCTTTTCTTTATTTGTAGCGAAGTTGAATCTTCTCGGGGAAGTCAAAATATCATCTTCGCTTTTTACTTTCCTGCAGGCAAAGTTTTTCCTAGAAATTACAAATATGACTCCAAAGCTCAGGGGCTGAGTTTTATGACGAAGTCAAATCCCCAACAACAAGCCATACTTCAGTATTGCTCATCTACTAAGAATGGTCATATTTGTAGATCATTTAAATTTACTTATGCTTTCTTTTTTTTTAATTTGAAGATCTTTTCTACAATGGCAGGGATCCATTATTTTTGCTTTCTGCCGGCTTCCAGTTTATGCTTTGCTTTTGCTTTTGCTTTTGTAAAGATAAGTTTTTGGTCATTTTGTACATTATGTTATGGGTAAAGAACACATTTTGAACACTCCATATTTTATAGATTTGGTCAAGTACCATCCAAGTTTAAGTAAAATTTTACAAGAGACTTGAATTAAGGTTATTCAGGACTGCATGCTTGGTTCAATGATTTACAAATTCTTGATGCAGAGCTAACAACTAAAGCAACAAATTCTTGTGCAGAGCTAACCATAAAAGCAAAGAGAAAGCAGAGATAAGGGTTAAAGCAAGGAATTCCTGTTCCGAGCAAACCACTAAATTATAAGCAGCAAGGCTGTGCTTTAACAAGTTCCTATGCAGAGCTAACCGAGTTCTCCAGTGTTGAATTAGTGTTTTCCAATCCTTTGTATATCATAAGTAGTCTGTGTTATCCCTTGGTTCAGTAATAAATTGTAACAAGTTATCAAGATAATTTATTTTGGTTTAGTTAAACTTGTAATTATGATCCATTCTGCAAGTATTGTTGGGATAAATATATCTATGTTTATTTAGAATAAGCTTTGTTTACTTGTAGAATTAAGTCCACTGTACAAATACAGATACTAAATAATTTTCTGCCATCTCCAGTGTTTGGAGCTGATGCCATCGACTCCGTCTCAGCCATAGCAAAGGTGATTCATTTCTTCTCATGCGCTTTGTTTATTTGTAGAATTAAGTCCATTGTACAAGTGCAGATACTAAATAATTTTGTGCCAAGTCTGGACCGATACAAGTACGCCGATGACTCCATCTCGGCACTAGCAAAGGTGATTCATCTATTCTCATGCCTAGTGATTACTAGCTCGCTACTTGATAATGAACGTAACACTATCTTACAGTTGTTAAATAAAAAATGATTTGGTTGCAATCATGAGAACGCACTGATACTTTGATTAATATATGATATGTATATGATTAGCTTACTGGTTATAAGTGTTCGCAGTTTAGCTCTTTAGAAATCTCCGATTTGCATGGCAGCACCTAAGAGCAATTTAGAACTGATCTACTATATACGCGGGGTACTTGACTGCTGATGAGGATATTTTGGAATGTTAAATCGCTAGGGATACCTTTACAGCCCACATCATAAACTGGTCGTGGTCTTCAAGGCCGAGCGGGCAGCAGTGGAAGCCGGCAGGCCGCGCGCGTCCTTCATCCCGGTCTGGCTCCTGTCTTTGTCTCCATTTTAATTGTCTATTGACGTTGTTGTGGGAGAGAGCATGAGTTATGGGTTGAGAAAGGTAACTACAGTGGTGTATGGGCAGTTACAACGTTGAATGTGCAGAACTGAACATTTCTTACCATGTTGCTTTCTCTATTTTTCTTATCCGTGTCCATGAAACTTCAGACCGTCATTATTTTCTTAGTGTTGTGCCATTTATCTCCTGGTCATCTTGCAGTCTGAATTTCCAAGTTTCAGTTTTAAATCCTTTATCCAGTTTTCAGTTTTAAACAATGTAATATATGCAATCTGATTTTTTTTGGAGTGCTCATACATTCTCTATTCTTTAACATATTCAATTTTCAGTTTTAAACAATATAATATATGCAATTTGAGCTGGGTATCGCTGCATGCTATAATTTTATATGTGGAGCATTGGTTGCATTTTCGTAAAGATTTTGACCGGTAGGTCTTTATTCCCTGGAAAAAAATGTGGATTACTAATGATTGATCTCTTTGTCACACCATTGACGGATACTATTTTTGCAGGTATGATGTTACTATTCATGAAAATATTAGCATGTTCATCTAAGCAAAGAGAGAAAGCAAAGAGGAGGAAACAACTGGGTACCCTTTTTAGAGAACTTCCATGCACATTCTTCAGTGCTCAAGCTCTTTGCATTTTCAGTTTGCATTGCTGTAATTTGTGTTAGTTTTAGCACTTGACTTTGGACAAGTTGGTCGAAGGGCAGTTTGACATTGTCAGGTCAGCACATCTTACTTTGCAATATATTTCTAATTATAATTAGCTACTGAATACCAAAGAATGAGGATCCATGGACAATTTTTCTTTTAATTATTTGTATAAAATATACTTTGCCATCCAATCACAAAAACTTGTTATTGGGTTGTTTGGAGCTATATTAACTGGCATAGAACTGCTAAGTTCATTTAACATAGTAGAGTATCTATTGTATTAAAAATATTTGGGCACATCACTCATAAAACATCAGTTGACTGTACTTTTAATCAGTGAGACCATATAACTAATCTTGGGTGTTGGCTTTCTCCTTCCAGTTTCCATTCTTTCTATTTGCTTCTATTAGCAATATACTAACAATACTATAAATGCATAGCTTGATGATTACAAACCATCAATCAGAATTTTAGCCATGCACAAAATTCAATTTGTAATATTTATATTCCGAACATCACGCTCGTATTATCGTTTTTTGTAACAATACAACACATTCATGCTCAAATTTTCAGGGCATTATTTGTGCCCGTTGCAATGCACGGAAAAGTCTATACAATAGAGTTGGTGTACCTGCGACGCCGCGCTCTCCGTGACTTTGTTAATTTCACGAAGTTTGTTTTTTAGATTAAATGTCACTTTAACGTCGGTATTTAATTTCACAGTATTGTTATCTTATCCTGCGATCCGTGTGTTTTTAGTATAAAAATTTAGTGGTCCCGCAGCAACGCACGGGCACGCTACCTAGTAAATATAAAGAGTGATGGCCGATTGACAACACACAATCGAACCTATCAATATACATCTACTTTTATCTTTTATTATCATGTCTTCCGTTCTACTATTGCTTTTCGTTCTTCGTTGTCGACAATGATCATTGCTTCAATGACGGCGAAGCCCTAGAGCGGTCAGGCTAGCTACGGTAGCCCATAGCCACCGCGCGCCCTGATGGGGTACCTCCCGGCCATGTGGGGTTTTGGGTCTCTAGAGACCTCGCCGGCGTGTCTTGTGTATCGCGCTCCCGGCGAGGCTCCTCCGGCGACGTGTCCTGCGTATCGCGCTCATCGCCGGGGGCACACGGTGACGTGTTCGTGTGCGAACAGAAATCACAAACCTCTGTAACGTAAATGGAAAGCCACCATCGGAGGCAAGTTGCTGTCTAGTGCTAGAGCTCCCACCGCTGCAAGCTGTACCACGGAACCGATGGTGCCAGCGCCGCGGTGGCAGCAGACGGTGACAGCTTGGTCGACGGCGACGCCGACAACAAGCAATGTGCCGCTGCAGGAGGCTGTGTTCCCGCGGCCCGCCGGCAGCAGCATCGCTGCACGCCACGCACCCCACGTGCAGCGGGCCAGCGGCAGCCTGGAGTTGAGATGCTGTCAGCACTGCTGCTGTCCTGAGCATAGCGCTGCATCGCACATGACGCCCTATGTGAGCAGCCGCAGATCCATCTGCCACCAAGCCACTAGCTGTTCTTGGGGATGAAGATGAACAGGGCAGTAGAGCTTTCCACCGCCGTCCGTGCGGGTGTAGCGAGCTTGAGGATAGCACTGAGGTGGGGGGAAGGGGAGGTGGAGTGTCGTCTACATTAGGGGGGCGCGACGATGCGGCGCTATGGCTGAGAGCCACGACGAAGACGATGGTCTACGCAAGGGTGACAGGGGTATCAAATTTGTATGGTGCGGTATCTGATTACACGGGATCCGATAGATTGCGGTGGAGGTGAAAACAAACATGATTTAAATTCATTATAGGGTGGTTGTGTGGGCCTATCGGTCGCAAGGAGTGCCCGTGGATATCAACACTTTTCTGCACCTGCACAGTATGCATTATCAGGGCAGAAAGGGTACCATCGACGACGAGGCGCTCACTTACCATTCGCCTGCTATACCTTGCGCTATAAGGGTGGCGCTGTTTTTCTAGTTCAGACCCAGAGGAACAAGTGGACAGAGTAGTGGCACAGGCACTGGTTCTATTACAAGGTGAAATAGCAAACCACAAGGCGGGGGTTTGAGTGAGGATCATACCAGTCTTGTTGGCGAGCTGGCCGCCTTGGTACGGTACTAGCTGAGCCCAGAGTTACTCAGACTTCTCGTAGCATGGAAGAAGCAGTGCGATAGTTGTCGCAGTACCAATGCGCACGGGACCTGTCTGAAGAGTTTGTTTGCTCGTGTGGGTCGTGCCGCTGCAGGCTCCTATGGCCTGGTTCGCTGTGACGGAGGAAAGGTACAGGGATTACAGAATCAAGTGCCTGGGTATCGATTTTTGTGGGCATGGTGGTGCTGTTTATTTGTCATGTGCCTGGAGGTGGGCTTGAAGAAGGTCATGGCCCTTGTTCAATAGGCACTACGGGATACGGGAGCCGGGCACTCGGCAAAGCCCTAAAAACACTCGACAATCTCTTTGCCGAGTGTACGTTGCACTCGGCAACAGACACCTGGCAAAGATTTTGACGGCAAACGTTCTTTGCCGAGTGTTTTTTATCGGACACTCAGCAAAGTCTTTGTTGAGTGCCTAAAAAACACTCGGCAAACATTTTTCGAAAAAAAATAAAAAAAAACAAGCACCACCGGCCGCCGCCCACCACCGAGCTGCCTCCCGCCGCCACGCCATCACCGAGCTACCTCCCGCTGCCACCACGCCCGAGCTGCCTCCCGCCTCCACCAAGCCCGCCACGCCACCACGCCCGAGCTGCCGGTGCCAAAGCTGGGGCCCGCCTCGACCACAACCACCTCGCGGCCGGCCATCGCGCCCACCACCACGGAGTCCGCCGCCTCTCGAGGGGCCCCCGACGCGAGGCCTCGCCCCGCGAGTCCCCGCCGGATCCAGGGAGGAGGGGCGGGGCGGCGGCCGAATCCGGGGAAGAGGGGCGGGGCGGCGGCCGGAGAGAGGGAGAGGAGGGACCGGGGCGGCGGCCGGAGAGGGAGGCGGGGCGGTGCGGGAAAGGAGGAGGGGCCGGGTGCGCGGATTTGGAGAGAGGGAGGCGGGGCGGTGCGGGAAAGGAGGACGACCGGGGAGTTATAGCAAATTTTCTTTGCCGAGTGTTCTAGATCTGAGCACTCGGCAAAGTTTTTTTTCATTTTTTTTCTTCTCCTTCTTTTCCAGGAAAAATATTTTATTTCTTTGCCGAGTGTTTTTTTTAACACTCGGCCAACCCCCTCTTTGCCGAGTGTTTTTTTTACACTCGGCAAACCCCCTCTTTGCCGAGTGTTTTTTTGCCGAGTGTTTTTAGCGCAGCATTCGGCAAAGAACTTGTTCGCCGAGTGCCCGAGGGAATACACTCGGCAAACATAAAAAACTCGGCAAATGTGAGGATTCCGGTAGTGAGGGCACTGCAAAGCTTGTTGGGGAGATGACCACCGCTGAGGTGCGGAATATGTGGTCGAAGCTTCCTGATCGGTGAAGGCTGAATTGAATATTCGATCTTCTAGGTGTTGAGTAACCTGATTGGCTGAAGGAGACGGGAGCCTCGGCTGAAGACAGATCTGTGAAGGATGGTGGGAAGCCGTATGGCTTATGCGACGGGAAGGGCAAGATGCATGCGAAGGGGCCGACACAGTCTGCTGCGAGGAAGCGGCGGGCATCAGAGGTTGTTCTGGCATGTCCCATGAAGGTGATGCGGGTGGAGAAGGCCTGTATTTCCATCTTGGATAGCTCGTCGAACAGTAGGGAGGTCAACATTGAGTCTAGGGCACCTCCCAGCGAGGCGAGCCCAGTGGACCTTCGGCCTTGCCCAACGAGTCCTTCTGGGAGCAAGCGTTCCTCGGACAACCCGAGGAGTGCATCGAGCTCGTCGAGTTGGGGGAGTGTCCCAGGAGTCTAGGGGAGGTAGCGCGGCTGGTGTTGTTGGAGATGCTTGAAAGCGAATCTAGCCCTCCTTGATAGTACAACATACCTGTACTTAAGATCAAGAGAATACAACTATTTCAACCACTTGAGTCTTCAATGTCTTCATATGCTAGCTATTTCTTCTCAATATCTCTTCATAAGGGGTTCCAATCATTTTTGTCTGAATTCTTTGAGCATGTGACTTGAACCATTTCAACACATATGAGTTCAATTCATTGCTTCAAGTCACTTTCACTAATGATTTGATCCGAAACACAATATGACTTCTCATAGCTTGATTAGTACTTCGACTCAATGCAAGTACTCTCTTCACCTTAGCCACAATACCTCGTTTGCCAAGTCGTCGCTTGCCCTTCACCTTCGCTTAGTCCATTGAAGCCCTTTCCTTGCTATCTTTACCTTATCGAGCCATCAAGTCACATCATATCTTGAACCAATATTAAAAATCATTTCTTCAATATTGTGATTCTTGCTTGAATATCTTCTTAATATGAATGTTGAGCAATCAAGCTTTAGTTTGATTCAAGTAAGGAAAATGGACCCTATGGGCCATTAAGTTTGGATTTTGGTGTTTGATGACCAACATGACCATTTGGACTAATATTGTTTGCTAGCATATGTGATACACTTCAGTAGGATACAAAGTAGACTTGGACCAAGGCAGAGTTATGAACTGGATGATCAACACCTTGTCGATGCAGGACCCATAGGTTTCCCCACAGAGAAGAGAGAAGAAAACCTAGTCCAAATAGGATTCTCTACATGTAATCCTACTAGGACTAGTTACACATAATCCTACTAGGATCTCTACTTTGTAACCGACTAGGACTCCCGCCTCTCCTGGACTATATAAAGGAGGGCAGGGGTCCCTAGATCGGCACCTACACATAACCGACAGAACTCACAACCACAACATACCTCGCAACACAACAAATAGCGCAGGGCGCAATATACTATCAACACCAGACTGGACGTAGGGCGTCGTGATTTTTCGGCGTGCCGAACCAGTATAAATTATTGTCTCCCTGCGTTTACCATCGAGTTCCTGCAAACACCAATACCCCTCCGAACAAATCACCTCCCCGGGTACCCCCGTGGCGGGTTGCCGGTGGTAAAACATCGACACACCTCAAGCAAGATAATTGAAGACTTTGTTGAAGACCTAAAATTGGAGTGAGGAGTCCAAGATGTAAAGATGAAAAAAACCCGGAACAAAAATATGTAAAGTAGAAGGTGTAGGCAAGAAGACGGGCTGCTGCTGATCCTCATGGTTGCACCAGCCAGAAGGGCAGTCGGACTGCCAGGACCGGACTAGTCCGATGTTGGTAGCCTTTAGCCAACGGATCAAGCGGCAGAGGCTTTTGGGCCTCGGGCCCACAAGCCAGTCCCTCACGGTGGGACCGCCAGTTACCATGGTCGGTCCGCTAGGAGGCCTTACGCAAGGGAACCGCCTAGGACTTCAAATGGGCATAGCGCATTGTCCGTTGGTTGAGGCGTAAAGAATCCGCACATTGGTTATATGGTACCTATCACCGATCAATCGCTTGAGGCGTTTGTTCTCAAACCCAAGGGACTCAGCTAATGCACTGGTGGGCTTTGGATGAGCGAAAGAAAGATGATGGAGTGCTACGTTACCCATCCAATGCAAAACAGTAGAAGGACTTGGATGCAAAACAGTGAAAGCTTTTATATTTATATTTTCGCCAACGAGCCTCTAGTCCATCTGGTTATAGCTCCTCAGCGGCAATCCACATGTCCTGGGTTCGACTCCCCATGGGAGCAAATTTCAGGATGTGGTTAAGAAAATCCCCTCGTCTGTCCCATGGCCAAAGCACGTAGAGGTCAAAAGGCCCGACCCGTTTCTCACAGGGCAACGGTGCCCCGGTGTCAGGGTGGGGCAGGGGTTTAGGGGTTTTCTCGACCTGTGTGAGAAGGTCTTCTTCTATCACAACAATGCTCGGGGATGGTCTTACCCCCTGCAGGTCGAGTTTTTTTATTTATATTTTCAAAAGATTCAAACAATTTGTCCATTTTCAACTTATTATTATTGCAACCAGAAGTGCGGGTCTCGTTTACCATGCGGAACGTAATAATCTTATGGAATATGTAACATACAAGATATGTTCGTCTTTATCAAAATTAAAGCGTCAGAAATTGCTGTACAAAAAAAGTATAGGGCTCATGAATCTCTTAAAGAAAAAGGTAATTAAAGACGTGGGCCTTCAATGATTACCGCACGCAAGGAACAAGCAAAAGTTACGTTAATGAGGAGACACAAGATGTGATTTCTGCTCTTGCTTGTTTACTTAGCTGTTTTAAGATACACTCAATCTTACTATTATTAATTATTAGAGCCTCCATATTAATTATGATGGACAATCTACATAATCCCTTAAATTATATTTGCATCTAAATTACCATTTCTGACATGATTAAGAAAACTAAAATATCCACTCAAATCTGCATCTAAATTATCAACGCCTTATATATTATATACAAGAAATGTTTAAATCACATATATTTCTACACTACCTGCTTCTAATAATAGCAAATATTAAAAATTGACTTAAGTAAACATGCTTTTATGAACAATAAATATATACGTTATGTTTCAGCAACCATGAAAAATATTTTGTTTTAATATATGTGTTAGAAAATGAATACAGAGAGTGCAAAAAATGATAAGTTATTATTTATTAGTTGTAGGTATTAAACACCCACTTCTAATGTTTATGCCGCCTTTATTTATGGTGCTGAGATTATACTAGGCCATGTATAGTATGAGCACCCGTTGATGGCTGTTGGTGCCTAAGAAATACCATTTATATCGTGTGTCAGTAACTAATGCTAACGTATACCGGCCCGCACCTTGAAAACTAATTAATAATTAAAATATTTTACACATATATATAGACAAGGCAAGCGCTTGTTGTCGTTTGCATGCTGACGTACGCCTTGTTGTAGCCAGCACGAGAAAGGGCAGATCTGAGCTCGAGCCAGAGGCCGGCGCGCGAGAGAGAACAACATCACCGCAAGCCAAGCATGGGTCTCTCCCATGCTGTGCATTGGTGGCAGGAGTGGCAGATGCGAGTTCTGGTACTCGGCAGCCTCTTCGTCTACATCAGTCTCTACTTCGCGTATTCGGTGCGCATGTCTCCTAAGCTGCGCAAGCTGAGGTTCCTGGTGTGGTCGGCGTACGTAGGCGGGGATGCCCTGGCGATCTACGCCCTGGCTACACTCTTCAACCGCCAGCGGCAGCGGTCGGCTTGCGGCCAGGGTGGCGGCAGCAGCGACCTGGAGGTGCTCTGGGCGCCAGTCCTCCTCATCCACCTCGGCGGGCAGACGACATTGAACGCCTACAGCTTGGAGGACAACGAGCTGTGGAAGCGGCACGCCATGACCCTCGTCTCCCAGGTCAGATATCAATCTTTGATCTACATACAAGTCGCTAGCTCTATTGTAGAACGAAAATGACGAATCATATCGTTTTCCTAGGAAACGAACGACTTTAGCTTTTGTCCAATGGGTGGCCGACAGTCTTAAAATAAGGCCGGCGTCTTCCAAGACTCGTGATTATATGCAGAGTGTGTTCGATTGCAGTGGTGGATCATTATACTGCTTAGGTTTTATACGATCTTATGAAATCTATTTCCCGTTAAAACAATTAATTTTAGTTTGGAATTGAATTAATGATTTCAGGCGAAAGAAATGGCGACGACTAGTGGAATGCTTTGGGTGTGTTTGGTTGCTATTCTGTATATATTGCATCAGGGGACGCATTGCATGCTGAGGGTATCCTTAGTTTTGAAAAGAATTGTTTGTGTGGGTGTAGCTACTGTTTCACCCGGCGGATTTAACACTACATCCAGGAATTTAAACCCATGAAACTAAGGCACATGCATGTAAGGATTAACAAAAGTGCCTCTACCTTAGTTTTTTTTTTTTTTTGCGAGACGTGCCTCTACCAACCTTAGTAGTGTAGGGTTCTGCACATGCCATTGCAAATTGTTATTTTCTGTTCAATTTTATGTAAAAGCTGGGGGCCGGCAAACATGAGGTTCAATTAATTAAAATGCACAAGTACTGTAATTTAGTTTTCTATCCTAAAACTTATTGTGGTTTGTCGACGTTCAAAATGGACGCAATGCTCTCCGTCGAGTTTGACATGCCATAATGTTGCTAATTAATGTAACACTGCCACCAAATACGCGGGCATACAACTTTATAGTACAATGAAATATTTTTCTCTTAACACATATTTTGATTATTGCTCAAACAGGCTTGAAATTCTACAAACCAAAATGTGTTCGCTAGGTGTTATTATTGTATAATTCATCACATTAATTCAGAGCATGAATAATTTCTGTAATTTCCCAGGTGGCGGTCGCTCTGTACGTCTTCTGCAACTGGTGGGCGGGCGAGAGGCAGCTGCTAAATGCGGCGGTCCTGCTCTTCGTCGTTGGCATCATCAAGTTCAGCTACAAGCCATGGTCCCTCAAACGAGCTAGCTTCAACAACATGCTGGCCTCCGCAGCTTTGCTGATGGAAAGAAGGGTGGAGAAGGAAGGACGGATTGGTTGGTGCTGGAGATGGTGCACTACCTATTTTATGGATATTATCAGTCCAGATAAAATGGACGAGTTTTTTTCCCTTACAAAAAGTTATCCCCAAGAGCCATCAGCAGCAGCAGCAGGAGCAGAAGGAGAATTAGGGGTAGATCACATTGAAAAAGACGAAGAATCAGATTGGAGAAACGTGGAAGTCAGAGATGTGACTTCTCTTGGAGAATTCGTAAGAAGCGCAAGGTGGCACCATGACAGGGCCGAGAAGAGTGAAAAAATCAAGGAGCGATTTGTTTTCACACCTGTCAGTTTCCTATACAAGATGTTTGTGAACGTGCCTCGTCCGTATTCCGATCGGCTCCAAGAGTTGAAGTTCTTCCTCCTGTTCAGCCACTCGGACTCATACAAGCTGCTTCAGGAGTGCATCTACAGCACATTCCTGATCCTCTACACCAAACGGCGGGTAACCCTAACTCTGCTCGGCGCATGCCTGCAGCTGCCGCTCCCGTTCCTGACCCTGACGTCAGTGGTGCTTTTCGCCAAGAGCCACAAGGGTGGCTATGACGTGAATGACGTCTGGGTCACATACATGCTCTTCTGCTTCACTGCTATGCATGAGTTCTTCCCCTTTGTGCCCTTCTATCGCATGTTCCGTGCCAATTGGCATGAAATGGTTTCCCAGGGCAGCCTCATGTCATTCTGTGCCTGCCAGGAGGTCACTGGGAGGTTCATATGGCCCTACCACTTACGGGAGTACGTCATTAAGCATTGGCATGTCAAGCAGGAGCCTGCAGCCAGAGACATCACTGACCGTGTGCGCAAGCACGTCAAGGATGGGTGGAACAGCTACATCTATGGCCCTATCTCTTACAGGGGATTCAACAATCTCAGAGGACAGTGGACACTCAACAAGTACAAACACAAGATGGACACTACTGGCCATGTGAGTGATCTGGCCTCAAGCTTAATGGCGCCATTCGACGAAAGTGTCCTCATGTGGCATGTGGCCACGGATCTATGCTACTGCAAGGATAAACCTATGTTAACAGCAGCAGCAGCGGCGGCAGCAGCAGGAGGAGGAGATGAAGGCTCATGCGCCATCAAGACTCGGCAGCACAACGCTTATCTCTCAATGAAGATATCCAAGTACATGGCCTACCTGCTCTTCATCCATCCTGAGATGCTGGTGCCCGGTGCCAGGTCGGGTCTCTTCAACATAGCCAGCGACCACATCGCAGCCATCTTGGAGAAAAGTGACAACAAAGGTGGTGTCCCCGTGACTAAGGCGCAAGGTATTGCTCAGCGTGTCATCGAGGAGGATATATTACCACCTCCGAAGCAAGGTGACAGCAAGTTCAGCCATCTGCTGATTCATGCGAAGAAGATCGCTGAGGCACTCGGGGCCCTCGGGGCAGATGACAGGTGGCAAGTGATAGATGGTGTGTGGGTTGAGATGCTCTGCTTCTCCGCGGCCCGTTGCTCAGGTTACCTGCACGCCAGAAGCCTGGGAGATGGTGGGGAGTTCCTCAACTATGTCTGGCTGCTTTGGTCAGCCATGGGGCTGGAGACATTGGCTGACAAGATCATCATGACAGAGCCTCCGGGGGATGAAGAAAGAAGAAAAGAACAGGAGGAAGAAGAAGAAGCAATCAGAGAAAAGGAACGAAAAGAGAGTGCTGCTCGTGCATCCGCCAGGCCAGAAATTTACATCGACCACATAATAACCGAGGAGATTTCTTCGTAATCGACCAAAGTCTGAGAGCTGTTGCAGTAGTATTGCTGGATTGCTTCGTCTGTTTGAAACTTCGTGCTTGTTTTCGCATTTCTTTCTCAGCTGTGTGCCGATTGATTTCATACCTTTAGTTCCTTCATTCATGTTTTCAGGACATGTGTGCTTAGCTTGATTTGCTTGTTCGATGTAACAACTATTATTTTATGACGTGCTCGTGCTGAACTTTGTCAAACGTCAATTATCTTGTGTGCATTCTTCATCGTGAATCATACTGGCATGGTTTAGGGGCTGACTGCTGAGCAGTGTTTTTACTGTTGGACTGGTGGCTCGATGTTCTCAATGATGATTGAAGAACACAGCAGGATACTCACAACAGCATAAAACCAAGCTCAACGCCGAAACACTCCAAAACCCAAAAACGGAGCTCTCAACTTCAATCACAATGAAGCAAGAGTTGACTCAAAATCCTCTGAGCCAACTGGTGACTTGAGGACTGGAAAAAGTTCCTGGGCACTGCTGGACACCCACAGAACAAGCAGAAGCAAGAGCAAATCAAGGAAACACATCGGAACCACCAGAGGTCAATTATCAGCTCCCAGACTGCGGAACTTCAGCGCTTGAACGCGGAAGTTTAGTGCGCAAACGTGGAACTTCCTTGTTCTGGCACGGAAGTTGGCACGGAACTTCCGTGCAGCCTGTTTTCAGCAGCATGAGCCAACAAAGAAAAAGACAAAATTCGATCAAACGAACTCCGATTGAGCTCAAAATTTGTGGAGATATTCCTAAGGAACTTTAGAAACTAGCCCCAAAAGATCAAGGCAACTCCGTAATTCGAGACTCTCCTGGACCGGATAGGGGTTTTCTTAACTTTTCTCAAAAGCCAGCCAAATCGCGCTCGTGAGGAATCTGACCAAACGAGTTGGTAGACATGTTCCCCTAAGGTCCTTGCACATTTCTAGCCACCCCAATCGATCTCAAATCTCTGGAAAAACGAAATCACCCAAAATGCAAGAGAAGGGCCTTCGGTAGAGGAAAAACCAAACGAAACAAGAACTCAACAAGAACTCGGATCTTGAGCCACGAATTTCAGAGGTCAACTTGCTTTATTTCTAGCACCGATGCCTGTTAATAGATGTCCCGGTAGTGATAATACGCTACCACAACCGGGTCAAAGCATGAATCGATAGTGATATCCATGAGTGTCACTGCCGGGTTGACGCTTGATCTGGCAATTATGTGGTAAGTGTTGCTGTTGGTTTAAAATATAACATGTCAGTGATATCTTGTGTGTCACTGCTAGTTTAAAACATAACTAGACAGTGACATCTTGAGTGTCACTGGCGGTTTAATACATCATCCGGCAGTAAAATTTAAGATAGAGTTAAATACACCACGGGTCCATAAACTTGTCATAGTGTACCACTTAGGTCCATGAACTAGAAAAATACATTTATAGGTCACCTAACTTGTTAAATGGTGCACTCTAGTTCCATAATGCTTTGTCAGCGCTTTCTTGCTTAGGTGGCATGCCAACCTGGCATGTTTTTTTCATCTAACCCCTCACTCTAGGCCTATGCATGGATTATGTGATCCACCCAATCCAGCCACCCAAAACCCAATCCAATCCATAAGACCCATGGGTCAGAACTTCGGCATGACCGTCGGCAGCCCTCCGCCAAACAAGGGCACTGGAGCAGCACGAACAATGTGGTCCTAGGGCACGCGGCGATCGGAGCAGTGGAACGACGGCGGCGTTTGTTGACGGTGATGGCCGCGTCCTCCGTCGCGTTCATCGTGTCCGGCAACCTCACGCCGCGTAGCCGCAGGAAGTCGTTCCCAGTGCAGTTGAGCCGCGTCACACACCTGCACCCGGTGACGCTGTCCCTGAGCCCCCAGTCCCGCGGCGACGCTGGCGTGAATATTGAACCCATGCATGCAGGCGCACGCCGGCGAGCCGCTGCTGGTGTTGCAGACGCCGAAGGCGCTACAGTGCGCTCGACTGGTTCAGCACAAATCGTGACACGCCGCCGCCGCCATTGCCGACGAACTGCAGCCCATTCGTTGCTGTTGGCGACGAACTTGAACTGGAATTGCATTGGCGACGACGACGAACTCGAACTGGAAGTTGCTATTGTTGGGCTCCATCTCCGGCTCGCCGCTGAACTGCAGTCCATTCCACGGCCCGTTCTGGTACACGGAGCTCCCAACGACGGCAATGGCACCGGCGCGGGCGAACGAGCTCGCCATGTTCCCAGAGCATGGCGAGGAAGTCAGACAAGAGCGCCTGACGGTCGACCGTGACCTCCGCGGTCGGACCGTGCAGACGGTCGTGGCCGACCGCGCACAGGTGGAAAACGCCGCATCGCTAGGAGGACAAGGCGCATGGAGTCGAGGGGATCGACGTCCGGGCCAGGAAGTGAAGAATGAAGCTCAGCGTTTGGCGTGTAGTCTGAAGGTATACGTTTAAGCCAACTCAATTCCATTCCGTGCAGTAGATGAGTAATAGTAGTAGATGCTAGCAATTCCATTCCGTGCAGAGGAACAATTCAAAAGTTTTATATGGGGGACAGAAATAATAGTTCAAAAGGTTAGGACAATATTCATGTCAAAAAAGAAGAAAAACCTTCGGCAAACAAAAAAAGCACATGTTGACCCTTACAGCCAGGAACAAAGCGCTCGTCGCCGCTCCTACTTCTTCCACGCGCTGACCCGGCAGGATGCGGCAGAACAGATGCGGCGCCCGGCAAGAGAGGCGCGGAGGAAGAGACCAAGGAGAAAAACAACTTGCCAGGCCCGACTTCGCGGCTGAGGTTGTTGTGCGAGGACGATGCGACTGACAAGCGTATGTCCACCATCACCGCGGACTGCACGAGCTCGAGGCAGAGCCTGAACTTGTTGGGCTCGATGTGCGTGAGCCCCGGGAGGGCGCCCTTGAAGATGAACTCGGAGGTGCGGCTGCGGAGCACGTCGAGCGGGGTGACGCCCTCGAGTGTCCTGGCGTTGGGGTTGGCGTGGTGGTCGAGGAGCACCGACACCATCTCGGGGGACACCATCTCGGCCGCCAGGTGCAGTGCCGTCTTCCTCGCGACCCCGCGGGCCCGGCGCGGGAGTTGACGTCGGCAGCGCCGAGCTCCAGCAGCGCCTTGACGACGTCGCGGCTGCAGTGCTGGACGGCGTAGTGCACGGCGAGTGCGTCATCGAGGTCCAGCCCTTCGTCCATGACCATCAGCTTGACGAGCTCGAGGTCGGCCGCGTCCAGCGCGCGCTTCATGCGCCGGATCCTGTGGTCTTGGTTGGCCGCCGAGGACGCCGCGTTGATGGGGAGGTAGTGGTGGGTGAGGAACGGTGACTGGACAGGCACTCGAATGCATGCCTTGCCCAAGATGAAGGCGATGACAGGGAGCTGCCCCTTGCTTGCGTACCTAGCTCTCTTCGCCATTGAGGTACTGCACGCCGTTCAGCATTGGTTCGGAAGCATGGCCTTATCCCGCTCTCCTTCCGAGGAACCTAGCTAGCTGAGAGTAGAACCACTGGTGCAACAACAGAGATGGCGCGACCGGGCATGGGGAACCCATTACCCGTCGAGACTCGTCTCCGCGTAAGCAACGATGGCGACGGAGAGCAGCATGAAGAGCGTCCACAAAGCCTCAGCGTCGCAAGGAACCGCTCCTGGTGCCACTGCCGCCCGAAATCAAACTGCGGGTACGCGGCGAGCAGCAACCACGCCACTGCCCGTGGGGCCGCAATCACCTGATCCACGAGTGCTCCCTGGTATGCTGCTGCTTACCGTGCGCGGTGGAGGAGCGTGTCGTTCACGCGCCAATGCGCATGCCCGTCGTGCTGTAAAAAAAGAAATAAGTGTGAGGGGTTATATGTAAAAGAAGTTGCCACGCTGTCGTGCCACATCAGCAAGAAATCGCTGACGGAGCAGTATGGACCTATGGTGCACTAGATAACAAGTTAGGTGACCTATAAATGCATTTTTCAAGTTTATGGACCTAAATGGTACACCATGACAAGTTCATGGACCCCTGGTGTATTTAACTCTTTAAGATATCACTATCGGATTATGCTTTAAACCGACAGTGACACTTATGATATCATTGTCGGATCAATGCCATACCTGACCGTGAGTTCCTATGGGAATGAGCCAATCCTTCTTCTTGTTGATGTGAGAATGAGCCTCTTCCAATAATCATAATTTATTTCATCAAAGTGTGGTGGCTTGCGACATGATTGGTTGTCATCTTTAACACTGTAGTTGGTTAAACCTTGCAAATCAATGGTGAGTTGACTCTGATACCACTTGAGGATCTAGATGGCTAGAGGGGGTGTATAGCCAATTAAAAATTTATCTACAAAATAAAACACTAGAGCAAAGTGGTTAGAACAATAAGCGACCCTAATAGCAGCTACCTTTCCTAGCCTAATTCGCACCAATGCAAGCCTCCTAAACAATTTTAGTAGCAAGTTACTTCTACTGCTAGTGCACTCAAGCAAGCAAAGAGGCAAGCACTACTCTGTTTGGTTCAGTTGTGATCTGTGAAACAGCTGTTGTCAGCTGTGAGCTATGGAAAAGCTATTGTGAGCTATGTGCTGTGGAAAAGTTGTAAAATGTTTGGTTAAAATAGCTATGAAACATATCCCATCTATCTATCTATCTTTCTTGAAATAGTTGTGAAACTTCTCTATATTTTCACTCATTTAGAAAAGATGATAGCTGAAAGCCAAAAGCAGGGTTCAAGGTGCTACAAAAAATGTACTACATGAAAGCAGCGGGTTCTAAAAAAGTAGCTTCTGGTTCCACCCGTTAGGTTAGTTTTCTACTTTTTTGCAGCAGAAGCACTTTTCACAAGCTGAATCAAACACAGTCTGAAGCTATGACAACAACAATAGGGCTACTACTACAAGCAACTACCACGCAAGCAAGTATATGAAAGTAGTGTACTAGTGTAAAGTTCGCAAACCAATCGGGGCAAGACATTACACAAGATTTATCCTCAAGGTTCAGTTGCTTCCCGGTTACCTACGACCACATTGGGGTGAGTCTCTAGGTGATGGATTCGCACATGAACAAGACTCTCAAGCTTGACCCTCAACTTGGATGTCACAAGAATCCAATCAACAAAGACCACTCGACTTCAATCGAGTATTCCAATAGAGTAACACTTTGTGATCTCCTGCGAAGTGGGCTCAAAACCTCTCACAATAAACTCGGTTCGAGTGACCAAACAACAACCAACACAGTGCTCACAATCCTCGCTGCTCATAGCCATCTAGGTGGCTGAAACCACCAAGAGTAACAAGAAATCCGTAGCCCAACGATGGACTAGTGCCACTAGATGTAAACTCTCTATGCAAATGCGCTAGATCTCTCCCCAATCTCACTTTGGATCAATCTTCAAGATAGAGAGTTAGTGGGAAGTGTTCTCAAGAGCTCAAGGGAGTGTGTGATCAGTTGGGAAGCCAAGAAAATGCCCAATGGCTGACCACCCCCTATTTATAAGCCCCATCAAAAATTAGCCGTTATGTGCTACTAGTGGGCTGTTTTCAGGGTCATCGGAAATCTCCGGTGACCACCGAAGAACACCCACCGGAGTAACCTTTACAAAGATCCGATGGCTGAGAATTGATCTTGATTTAAATCAATGAGCGCTATCTCCGGTACGGCTTTTAGTGCAACAAACGGAGATTCCCGGTGGCTACCCAGAGCCTTGGTCCGCGACAACTAGAGATTGGGACCTCCAACGGCTCTATTCACTTTACTCTGGTGCCTCTACGGTGAGGGGCACAGGACGTATCCGGTGCGCCTAAAGCCTCTCGAGTGAGTTACATCGAGAGTTCCAGGGGTTCACCAGAAAACTCCGGTGACCATGCACCGGAACTCTGGTGCCTAGTTTAACAACTCCCATGGACTGCTCTTTTAACCATTTGTTCCAGTGTGTTAGTGGGGGTACCACAAGAGATTTCTAGTGAGTACCCCAACTCTCTGCTAAATCCTCACTACGCATCCTATCTTCTGGTGATGTCCCAACCAAGGGCAGCAGACATTTTCGGTGGGTGCAGAAAAACTGCACCAAGTCACAAACTTCACAAGGGTTTCAAATTTGCTAACTCCAATGTGTTCCTACATGAACTCCTTCACCCTAGGCACTGAGTTAGCTTTTGAAAAACATTTTTCATTTGGTTCCTCACAACGTCACAAGGTCCAATGCATATGCAAAGTTAGTTCAAATCTAGTGGCACTAGATAACTATTTTGCTAAGTTCCGCTCTTAATAGTATGACTAATTATCCTAAAACTAACCATGCACTCTATTGCATCTCGGCCAGCAAAATGAAAACCTAGCATATAACTTTGCCTTTGGGCTTGTTTTCATCTCCTCTTCTTCGCTCCAAGTGTGAGCCTTGCTCCATATGGCATGAACATCATCTCCACTATCTCTTATCCTTGCTCACCACAACTCATGTGGACCTAGTTTAATCACACAACTCATTGAAGGCATTAGTTCATTAGTTGTCATTCAATTATCGAAAACAAACTTATAGGGCTTTCAGTCACCACAAGAGCTACAGTTGCGGCAGAGGGGGCCTATGACGTGGCGTGGGGGATGTGGCGCTTGGGAAGTTGGTACGGGCAATGGGTGCATAGAGAAATCAAGAGGTGGCATTGTATGTAGGCGTGTGCAGCGATCTTCATGGAGTTGACGGTGTCGAGGCAGATCAATGTCGTCTTGGCTATTAGGTCTCGGTTCTTGATGGCTTAGTTCGCTAATGGCTGCTTATGCATGTTGTGGTACAGGATCTCTGGCAACAACGAGGGTTGCAGTTGCGGTGGCTTCGCTTGGCGCATCACGAACGGAGGGGTGGGTGGGCGGGCCGGCCGAGCACAACGATGCCACTTGTCACATATGCATCCTCCCTCCCCTCCTCAGCCTCCTGGCACCACAGCTTGATGAGTGCCACTGCTCCCGGTTCTTGGTTGTGGACCTGGTACCGACGGGTTCAACGTACCATTGCATGGCAAGTAGGTTGGGGCACGTCGTTTGGTTCATTTTGTGTGTGTGTGTGTGGTGGTGGGGGGGTGGACTATGGTATCATCCTAATAGTATGGGCCTGTTTGGTACAGCTCAGCTTCACTAGTGAATCGGCTTTTGTTGGTTTTGGCTCTAAAGACAGCTTTACCGGTAGAGTTGAATCTATTTTCATAAATGTTTGGTAAAACAGCTTTTCAGGGAAGATAGCTGAGATAAAGCTAAGAGAAGCTAGTATTTCCCGCTTCACCTAGAAAATTGTGCATGTGAGAGGGAGCTGAAAAACAGCTTTGAGGGAAAAGCTATTTCATTCGGACCCGTTTGGTTGGAGAAGCTGAAAACCGTTTTGTGAAGCTGGCAGAGAAGCTCTACCAAACGCACCCTATATGGCTTTTGGCAGCAGCTTCTGGTTCCACAGGTTAGTTTTCTGTTTTTTGGCAGCAGAAGCACTTTTCACAAGCTGAATCAAACACAGCCTAAAGCTACGACTACAACAAGAGGGCTACTACTACAAGAAACTACCACGCAAGCAAGTATATGAAAGTAGTGCACTAGTGTAAAGTTCGCAAAACCAATCGGGGCAAGAGATTACACAAGATTTATCCTCAAGGTTCAGTTGCTTCCTGGTAACCTACGTCCACATTGCGGTGAGTCTCTAGGTGATGGATTCACACATGAACAAGACTCTCAAGCTTGACCCTCAACTTGGATGTCACAAGAATCCAATCAACAAAGACCACTCGACTTCCATCGAGTATTCCAATAGAGTAACACTTTGTGATCTCCTGTGAGGTGGGCTCAAAACCTCTCACAATAAACTCGGTTCGAGCGACCGAACAACCACCAACATAGTGCTCACAATCCTCGCTATTCAATGCCATCTAGGTGGCTGAAACCACCAAGAGTAACAAGAAATCCGCAGCCCAACGATGGACTAGTGCCACTAGATGTAAACTCTCTATGCAAATGCGCTAGATCTCTCCCCAATCTCACTTTGGATCAATCTTCAAGATAGAGAGTTAGTGGGAAATGTTCTCAAGAGCTCAAGGGGGTGTGTGATCAGTTGGGAAGCCAAGAAAATGCCCAACGGCTGACCACCCCCTATTTATAAGCCCCATAAAAAATTAGCCGTTATGTGCTACCAGTGGGCTGTTTTCAAGGTCATCGGAAATCTCCGGTGACCACCGAAGAACACCCACCGGAGTAACCTTTACAAAGATCCGATGGCTAAGAATTGATCTTGATTCAAATCAATGAGCGCTATCTCCGATACGGCTTTTGGTGCAACCACTGGAGATTCCCGGTAGCTACCCAGAGCCTTGGTCATCGACAACTAGACATTGGGGACTCCAACGTCTCTATTCACTTTACTCTGGTGCCTCTACGGTGAAGGGCACTGGACATATCCGGTGCACCTAAAGCCTCTCGTGTGAGTTACATCGAGAGTTCCCGAGGTTCACCAGAAAACTCTGGTGCCTAGTTTAACAGCTCCCATGGACTGCTCTTTTAACCATTTGTTCCAGTGCTGTTAGTGGGGGTACCACAAGAGATTTCTAGTGAGTACCCCAACTCTCTGCTAAGTCCTCACTACGCATCCTATCTTCTGGTGACCTCCCAACCAAGGGCAGCAGACATTTCCGGTGGGTGCAGAAAAAATGCACCAAGTCACAAATTTCACAAGCGTTTCAAATTTGCTAGCTCCAATGTGTTCCACCATGAACTCCTTCACCCTAGGCACTGAGTTAGCTTTTGAAAAACATTTTTCATTTGGTTCCTCACAACGTCACAAGGTCCAATGCATATGCAAAGTTAGTTCAAATCTAGTGGCACTAGATATCTATTTTGCTAAGTTCTGCTCTTAATAGTATGACTAATTATCCTAAAACTAACCATGCACTCTATTGCATCTCGGCCAGCAAAATGAAAACCTAGCATATAACTTTGCCTTTGAGCTTGTTTTCATCTCCTCTTCTTCGCTCCAAGTGTGAGCCTTGCTCCATATGGCATGAACATCATCTCCACTATCTCTTATCCTTGCTCACCACAACTCATGTGGACCTAGTTTAATCACACAACTCATTGAAGGCATTAGTTCATTAGTTGTCATTCAATTATCGAAAACAAACTTATAGGGCTTTCAGTCACCACGAGAGCTATGGTTGCGGCAGAGGGGGCCTATGACGTGGCGTGGGGGATGTGGCGCTTGGGAAGTTGGTACGGGCAATGGGTGCATAGAGAAATCAAGAGGTGGCATTGTATGTAGGCGTGTGCAGCGACCTTCATGGAGTTGACGGTGTCGAGGCAGATCAATGTCTTCTTGGCTAGGTCTTGGTTCTTGATGGCTTTGTTCGCTAATGGCTGCCTATGCATGTTGCGGTACTGGATCTCTGGCAACAACGAGGGTTGCAGTTGCGGTGGCTTCGCTTGGCGCATCGCGAACAGAGGGGTTGGTGGGGTGGGCTGGCCAAGCACAATGATGCCACTTGTCACATATGCATCCTCCCTCCCCTCCTCAGCCTCCTGGCGCCGCAGCTTGGTGAGTGCCACTGCTCCTGGTTCTTGGTTGTGGACCTAGTACCGATGGGTTCAACGTACCAGTGCATGGCAAGTAGGTTGGGGCATGTCGTTTGGTTCATTTTTTAGGGTGTGTGTGGTGGGGGGGGTGGACTATGGTATCATCCTGATAGTATGGGCCTGTTTGGTACAGCTCAGCTTCACTGGTGAATTAGCTTTTGTTGGTTTTGGCTCTAAAAACAGCTTTACCGGTAGAGTTGAATCTATTTTCATAAATGTTTGGTAAAACAGCTTTTCAGGGAAGATAGCTGAGAGAAGCTAGTATTTCCAGCTTCACCGAGCTTCACCTAGAAAATTGTGCATGTGAGAGGGAGCTGAAAAACAACTTTGAGGGAAAAGCTGTTTCATTCGGACCCGTTTGGTTGGAGAAACTGAAAACAGCTTTGTGAAGCTGGCAGAGAAGCTCTACCAAACGCACCCTATATGGGTTGTGATGGGCTCATCCCCATTATTAGCAAGCCTACTCCGAGGATCTATCCCATCGATGATCAGCCCTAACAGATAGAATGATGCCGTTTGGCCTTCCACGCAAAGCAGAGGATATGATTCCTTTTGTAGTGGAAAATCCATACAAGCCAGGAATCATATCCGCCCGAGATGCTAGCTAAGGGCAGCCGGCCGCCCAAAAATGCTTTACTTTATGTGGGTTCCCATGTCCTCTAGCATCAGGGCATCTTCCAAGGTAACTTTCCCTAGTCTCACGCATAAACAGCGGCCCCCTACAGCTCCTCGGTTTGCACGGACCCGATATGACCATCTGTATCTATGTCTATATATAAATACATGTGTGCGGGCACCCATAACTCAAAGATATATACTACTCCGTGCAGTATATAGCAAGTGCACGCAAGTTCCGCCATCCTTTGAGCATATCATAGTCTTACACCACAGAGGAGCTGTACTGCATTGCGATCAAGTCCAGAAGCCAGCAGCATGGTAAAGTACTCCACCATTTGGATATACATATACACATACTTTTGTTTGTTGTATTTAAGTCATTAGTTCCATTACATATATATATACGTTCATCATGATGCACGAATTTTTCCCTAACTATTTTCTTGCTTTAAGGTATGTAAACTTTTCGTTTCCTTGTTGCTCTCCTCACCACGTATACCATAACTTTTCGTTTGCGGCTTGCACTGATTCACGCAGGGCGATGAGCAGAGGAACACCGACGTTCCGTTCTGGAAACGTTGGTTGCTAAGAGGTGCGGCGCTAGTGGGAGTAGCGGCGTATTACGGCGACGAAGATAAAAAGAACGAGCAACCCCAAAAGCGATGAAGGCGTACCTAAAAGTGATGAATCACAAAGGAACGAGCAACCCCAGCGCCGCGCCTTCAAGAGACCACAAGTGATATGCATGCTGTATCTATATATCTTCGATATAACTAGATATATGTATGTATGCTATGTAACATCTATATTACTGTATGGGTATAGTAGTAGTGAGATCGAGTAGCTGTACATGTAATTGGTATAACTATATGTTTTGTCACAACATACATATCATTACTACATAAAATATTTTTTGACAAATTTAGAATGGCTTTGTAGAGGCGGTTGTTTGTCAGCCTCTACCTATGTGTCTTGATTTCTACAGATGGGCCGAAACCTAGCTGTCGTTAGAGATCAACTTCTGAAGGTGGGCTACAGTCCAGCTGCTTTCAGAAATCATTTCATAGAATTTGTAAACTAGGCCTAAAAGATTGCAAAAAGAAGTTTTTTTTAACGCCCGGAGAAATCACATGTCACGCCGGCCTCGCGCGTTGCTTCATTACTACTGTGTCTTAGAGACATGGCTGATACAATTCTTTTGTATTCACTTCACAGGATATTGTAATGAATATTTAAGACTCTAAATGAATTAAAATAGAAAAAGTTTGAACTAAAAAGATTCGGATCTCCTCAAGTACTACAAATTTGATCTAGGTACTTTCTCCGTTCGAGGTCATTTGAAAAATTAAAAAAAATCAATATCTGAAAAAAATTAAAATAGAATTTCTAGACCACAAATGATTATAATGGAAAAAGTCTAAAATGAAAAGTTATAGATCTCTTTGAGTACTACGAACTTGGTTTAGGTTGTGTCTCCATCTAAGGTCATTTGAAAAATTTAGAAAAATTAAATTTTATAATCTGAAAATTTAAAATAGAATTTCTAGATCATAACTGATTTCAAATAAAAATTATTTAACTATAAAGTTGTGGATCTCTTTGAGTATAAAGTTTGTCTTCATCCAACTTGATTTAGAAAAATTATAAATTTTACTGTGCTGCACCAACTTTTAGGGGCGAGCCAAATTGTCAGCCACCTCTATAAATTCATTTCTAGAGATGGGTGAAATTTCTAGCCATCTCTACAATTTCATTTGTAGAGGTGGCTGGAAAGCCTAGTCGTCAATGGAATTGACATTTTTAGAACAGATTCGGTATATGTGTGTGTGTGGATGGGGGAGGACGAGAGCGCTTGGGCAGCATAGAAGGTGTGCATGGCGATGGCCAATCTACCATGGGGAGACGGTGGTAAGGACCTCATGGAGAGCTGCAGACCTCCCGGTGGGCAGTGGAGGATGACAACACAGGCAGTGGTGGACCACTGTCGTGACCTCTGGGTGGGTGATGGCGGTGGAGGACGAGCACACCGGAGGCTGTGGGAAATTTTGGCAACGTTTCATTAGAGAAGAAGAAATTAAGGCAGCAGGCAGTGACAGCAGGATATCACTAATTGACATAGGTTGAATAGAGTTAACCTAAATGCCAAATGGTAAACAGGCAGTCACTTGCTGTTTAGCCTTTATTCGGCTAAATGGTCACTTAACTGGGGCAAACAATTGTTTAAATGAGATAAACAATCGATTGAACGAAAACCACGTGCCACCATTGTGTAGTGTTTAAACGGTGTGTAAATGGGCTAAACGACCATTTAATTGAAGAGTGGGTTGAAGTAGGAAGGCATGCACAACTAAAAAACATTTTACCGAGACGAAACCTGCAGAAGACTGTAAAGTGAAAAAGAAATGTTCCACTGTGCTAGTTCTATCTTCTTATATCTACTAGTTATATACCTGCACATCGGTACGGGACAATATATAATCATATTTGGTTGATACATTGAGGTGATATGAAAAAAATTAAATAAACTATTCATGATTATGACCCTCCTCCAAACTAGGGTGTATATATATATTTGGATAGTACAAATGTATCATCAATCTCCAGAGGCACGGTGGGAGGGGGTTTATGATTCTTAACTCCATTACAGTGTACATAATTTTAAATTAACTGTAGAAGAGGTACTAGCCTATTAAGTGGATTCTTCACCCTGAAAATCAAGATGAAATGTAAGCCGAATAATGTTATCACAAAAGAAAATCTGCAAGCAAACTAAAGGAATCAAGTTCGTTCAGCTCTATACAGCAACATTCTCCACAACGTAAGTCTCTTTAAATGTTCAGGTATATACCAGTCTGTGTTATGGGCATAAAATGCTATTAATCCTATGCATAAGCAATAGGCTACTTTGACCATCATCACAGAAGAAACACTCACAATGGCATGATCTTGAAGCATTTAAATCCACTCTACCACAACCAACCTATAGCCAATATAGCAGCTGATGATCAATCAATATAACATTTCACCGTCCGATGCCATCTGTCGCTGCAAGTGGTGCCAGTATAAAACTATACCGACCGATAGGGTTTATACATACCTATAATTAGAGGCTCATATGTACGCTGACCAATAACCTATTATAAGTCTTACCAACCAACAGTTTGTTGACATAAAACTTTTAACCAACCAACAATCTATCGCTATAAATTGGTATAATTATATATAATTAAGTTTGCATTAACCACATGATTTCAAGCCTGATCATAGGGATGGAAAATGGAAATGGATATCCAAATTATCATTCAGCTAAAACTTCTAATATGAATATTTGTATATGTGTCCGTTTCTAATATGGATACTAAATGGATGCATTCGAATTCGTTTTTATAAATATGTTTCTCTATCTTATTCTAGATCCGTATTCAACAAAAAGATATGAAATATCTGATATTTATCTGTATCCGCAAAGAATAAGGTATAATGAATCTATTTAAAAGTTTTCTCTCCGTAACTGTGACTAATTATTTATTTTTGATATTACTAATGATGCATTGAAATATTTAATAGTATTTTTATAAATAAATTTAATTTTATTAACGGTGCATAAAGATTAAACTAATTTTAGTATTTTAATATTTTAGTTTAAAATTAATATATTTTTTGTTGTAAATTATTAATACTTTAACTTATTTATTTACTAATGTGAATTAATTTATATAATTTATATTTTTATGAAAAAACATTATATAAATAATGATTGATCAATTGTTATATTTAAATTAAGTATTTATTGATAACTATATTATTTTTTATGAGCTAGCCTCGACTATGTTATATACCCACATACTTTACTCCCTACTTGTATAATGATTTTGTAATTACAATATACTGATAAAGCAAAATGACTACTTGTTGCCTACCATTAATTCTTTTTGAATTTCTTCACTTGACCAATCATTTTATTAAATATTATCCATTATAATTTAGTTCACTTGGATGTTAGAGATTATTAGAAGTGTACTTTGATTTTATTTCACTTTGTTTATCGATGAACTTAATAATAAATTTCTATTCATGTATATTGAATTTAACAATATGCACTTTGTGTTGAATTGAGTAAATATTTGAAAAGAAATCCGAATCCACATCCATTTTGTATTCATATTTGGAAATATCTGTATCCGCATTTGAATTAAAATGTTGTAAAAGTTGATATCCGGAACAGATTCCATGCGAATCTGATGTGTTTGCATCTCTACTGATCAACATCTATAGCATTTCGCATTACTCATCAACCACATAACTAATCCTTAGGGCGATCTAACTATCGGTGTAGCACCCAAACCGGTGTCAACAATAATATATAGCCTAGCTAGGATAAGACTTTCAGTTAGTAAGAGAGATTAGGGATTAAATATTGCAAAGTGTGTATAGAGCCAAGCAATAATGGGAGACGGGGACAAGGAAGAGATCAATATTGAGCACGAAATCTGGAAATCCAACCAAGGATTTTTTGAAACATCAATTTAACATACACATTTCAGATGGCTGTACGTACACGGAGCTAGAGGTGAATACTTTGGTATTTTACATTTGCTCTACCATGCTAAGGAGACGAAGCAACCAACATTCAATGCTGTGAAAAGATACGAATGAAATGTTACACAAACATGTATATCCTGTTATACTTTTCGAAGAACAAAAAAATGAATTTTGAAGACATGTGAATGCATTTATTAAAGTATCTCAGGAGATATTATTTTTGCATAGCTGATTTTGAGATTAGGTAATCACAAGTTATACCAAACAAAATACGACAAAAAATGGTGTGAATAGCATATATTTCACATCAGATCCAAAGTGCAGGAAAAGAATATATCTTCATTGGCAATAGCATAAGATTTGTAAGCATACTATGTTTCTAATTCAGAAGCTATGTGCATTACACATATGCCATTGTGAGATTTGTTGTTGCCTTAAACTATAGTGTGTACCACAAATGATTTAGGGAACTAATGTGTAAGAGATACAATCTGTACGAGAATCCATAAAACACATTCAAGTAAGGCATATGCTGTATGAAAACTTGAATTGTCAAGCACAAGTTCAACAAACAGATCTCATCCCTTAACCTGTCACTCACATATGTCATCTGCATCTTTGATATGTCATATGCAGGATGAGAAACAATCCTCTAGTTAAACAGGACATTTCACACTTCTGCGCAATGGAGTTTTATGCCGGATGTTAATAAGTATAATTCTCACCATATATTTGAGGCTTTCAAAAATAATAGTCCACCAAATAACAGTAGGAGGAGGCAGAGAGGTGGGTGCCGGCGCGTGGTCGTCCCCCGCGTCCAGGTTGGTGTTGGGGGCGAATGGTCCGGGCGAGAGGAGCAGTCCGCAGAGGCATGATGGGTGAACGGATCCGGGCGAAGGCTGAGCGAGCAGGGGTCGAGAGGCGAGGGCAAGGGCGAGGGAGCAGAGGGAGAAGGGGTGAGGTTGAGGCAGAGCATGGAGCAGAGGGAGCAGTCGGAGGCACGCTAAATCGTGTAGTTGACGATTCCTCGTGAGCCTTTTTTGTACCAGACAGACAGACAGACAGAGACAATATCAGTCGGGGTATTGCCCATCCTGCTGCCTCAAGAAAATCTGCAGAACATTAGTGGAAATCAAATGGCATGAAAATTCTTGTTTCAAATCTGCAATATGTAGATTACGCATATCATATACATTTGGATTTACTCTAGTGGTAAGATATTCAGTTAGGAAGCAAAGGGGTCCCAAGTCTATACTATAAAGGAGCGAAAGAATTGGAAATAGACTCTCACCCAAATATTTTCTACCCACCTTTCTTCAACCTGATCTGACAAGTGGATCCGGCCGGAAACTCGTCAGAAACTCTTTACATTTACAGCACGTCTGTCTCTTGCGGATGACTCCGACGTGGTTCTTTTTTCACCGGCGTTTTCTATACACACCCCCTGTACCCGCGCCCGCGATCCACGCGAGGCGTCGTGACTCCTTGCCAACGCGTACCCAACCTCCCTTTCTTTTCCCCGCGTACTCACCCTCCCTTCCTCCATTGCGTCCTCGACGAGACGAGAGGAAACCGTCGCCGAGCACGCCCGCCTCCCGGATCCACCGCGATGGGCAGCCTCGGTGGTGACTCGGCGCCACAGGGCGCGAGTCGGCGGCCGCGTTTCCTGTGCCCTCTCTCCCACGACAACGACGGCGCCCCAACCAGATCCAGCCTGCACCGACTGTAGCGGTGCCCTCACCCCTACCGGCGATGGTGATGCTCGCAGTTGCACAGGACCGGACGCCGCCTCCCTCGCCCCGCCGCCGTCTTTCTGGTCACCCCGCCATCCTCCATCGCTCAGTCTTCCTCCGCCCTCACCATCCTCCATGGCAGCCACCAGATCCCATCCGGCCTCCATCCTTCACACCTTCAAATAGTGAACGGCTGCGGCCACGACGGCAATGGCAGAGGCGCAAACCCTAGCGATGTCACAGGGGAAGAAAATTAGGTGCACGATGGGCGCACCCACACGCTCGTGCGCCTCCCTGCTGGATGGACACCACGTGGGCCTAGCATCCATCGCACGGCAGCAGTAAACGATCCCCCGAAGGGCTTCAGATCAGCACAAGGCTCGGCTCCACATGCACTCGTTCCCATCACAATTCTCCTCCCATGCCGCCGTCGCCCATACCCACGACTTTCTCTACGCATGACCTACGAGGCCCATGTGGCGTCCATCCAGCAGGGAGGCGCACGAGCGCGTGGGTGCGCCCGTCGCGCACCCAATTTTTTTCCCGTCATAGGGCCCAGAGGTTGAGCCCCTCATGCAGTTACCATCTCCTCTCCCATCTCTTGTGAACGCACTGCCGCCTCTATGCCTCTTGTTTCCCCTCTCTTCTCCCAAGATCATTACTCCGGTGATTGATCGTTCATTAGCTTCTTTCTGGTGTTCCTGTATTCTGGTAAAAAGCTTGTGAGTTTATTAGCTTCCTTTTCTTTTCCGATAGTATAGAGAATGACAGTAATCTGTTTTATTTTCATCCTAGATATAGGCAACGTGGTGGATTCACATGTTAGTCAAGATACTGAGTTTAATTTATATACTTGTGTAGCTATGCCAGCATTCAGGATGGTGTCCCTACGTAATTGTTGAAATCCATTTATTTATGTTCACTACACTATATGATGGAAATGTCTGATTCATGATTTTCAGTCTTTGCTGGGAACAAGCAGTACCTGTCATTATCATGTTCTGTGGGATGTGAACAAATTTGCCGCTGATAGTGGTAAAAAAATTCAAGCAAATTATTTTGTTACCATGTTGCAGGTAATTTTCAGCAACTGTGATCCTCTTAATTTTCAGACGAATTAACTTGTTAATTCCTTTTGAACTATCTTTGAGTGTGGCTGAAATTACTTGGCTACAGAACAATTTTAAATTTATATTTTTATGAACTGTGCATTGACTGTTGCTACCTGAATGGCAGTTAATATGGTGACTTAAATTTTCTGGCACAAACAATGGCACCACCTGATATGTTTACCCCTTTTCATTGATGGGTTTGTGACCAACCTGATATGTTTACCCCTTTTCTTTGATGGGTTTGTGACCAAAACTCTTGGCACCATCAACAACTCTTCAAGTTGGGTGTATGTGTTCAAACTACAAGCCTTTGGTTAGCTTGCTAGGTTTTGTTTTTTATATTAGGGCAGATGTGAGTAAATCAAGCTTCTCAGTATCTTGAAAAGGTTTGTTTGATATCGTTGGAAGATAGATGGTATGATCTAATGCTCTATAAACCATCGTCCACTCCCCTCCTCTTCCCCACGCGTAGCCCGCCCCCACAACTGCCGCATCCGCACCCCTTCTTCCCCACGTATGCTCCCCACCGCAGTTGCACGCTCGCCTCCCTCCGCTCGCCCTACATGCCGGCCCTCTCCCTCCCAAATCTCACTCTTTTTGTATTCTATATTGAGTATTGACCCACAAAAACAGAATGTGGCTCAACTGATGGTGACTCGAAAAATGTAATGAAACTGATATGTCTCAGTTTGGTTTACTTTGTGTGATATTGTAAGAAGCTCAAAGCATTATTTCCTCCTTTCTATTAAAGTATGTTTTTCCTGACCGTGTGCAGTTTTGGGTGGGTGGTTCACTTACAACTTACAAGAACAGAGATCGGGCTCCCTCTTGAAGAATTTATCATTTGTTCGCGGCGGCGCCCATACGGAGGACTGCCGGAGCCGACCCGGCTCCCTGACAGCAATGGCGATGCCCCTCCCCTGACCCCGATGTTGTCGCTCGCAGTATGGAGGTACCTCGGAACTCTATTGGAATTGTTTCATTGTTTTTTGTTATTTTGTCTGTTACTCTTTTCTTTCTGTTTATTTTTCCCTAACCCTTAGTTGCTTGCTCAGTTCGTATGGTTGCTGTATGCTTATTCTTACATTAGTCTTTACTAGCAAATATGCCCGTGCGTTATAACGGGATGTACTTTTTGTTGATGGTCATCCGAACGATCTACGTTTCAAATATTTATTTAACAATCATGCCATTTATTCCAATATATCTTAGAGCATCTCCAAGAGTCTTTCAAAAACTCACTCTTTAAATCATTATTTGAAGAGTCATTTGCCTAAAAAATCGTTTTTTATATTTTCTCACTCTTCGACAGTTTTTCTTTTTGTATGCACTCTAGTGAGCCATTCTCATTTTCTATCTTTAGCTAGTGAAAAGTCTGGAATAGAAGATGTATATATTTGGATAACCAGATAAAGAAGCTGTCGAAGCGTATTTTTTCATCAAAATTAATCTCTATTTCTAACAATTAGAGAGAATATAGAGTCTCTTGGAGTTGCTTTGAAGCGGAAACTTCGTCCCATCGTTGGACATTGTGTAGAAATAAGACTTCCCGTTCTCACTGGACATATGTTGACCTAACATGTTTGAGAATGAATTGATAATCCAGATTATATATAAGACAAGAGAAGCATGAGAGTACTGCAGAAAGTAGTAAATTTTGGATGGAAATACTCTTTTAATTTTTTTTTCCAGACGTTACGCCAAGACGTACAACCTATTATATGATAACCTTGCGGTAGACCTGAGCAAACTGAGCCTGGCCTAGCGTGGCCGGCAGGCCCGGCTCGAGTCCGATGGGATTTGGCACGCCCACATGAGCCTTAGTGGACAGGGTCTCGACACAAGTCCCGCTGTTTAGAAAATTTATTCTCGACCGGAACCCAGCCCGAAACATTTGTTTTAGATATTTTACACTATAAATTGCACGGACAGCCCGCCTAGGCCTGGCCCGGCCCAAAATGCTCAGATCTACGTGACAGCATATGGTTCCAAGAAAAAGAAAATTGAAAAGAAAAGACACAACAAAAATTGAAATGAACAAGAAAACGTGAACGAAAAACACTGGAATTGTAAATTGAAAAGAGAAAACAGAAAAGGCATGGGAAAAATTAAAACTGAAAGGAAAACAGAAAAAAAAACTCGAAAACAGAAAAACGGTACTTGTCAAGAACGGACTCCTCGGACAGAAGTTTGTGCTCGGTAGACGGAACGGAAGAAAACACAAGAAAAACCAAAAAAGAATAGAAAACGATGAAAATCATTTATTTTTTTAAGGCAAAATAGCCGAATTCATCCCTAAACTATCACGCTTGGCTCAATTTTGTCCCTCAACTATAAAAACATTTGATTCAGTCCCTGAACTATCCAAATCGGGTCAACTTCGTCCATTCGCCGACGTGGCACACCACGTTGGCTCGCCTAGTCACCGCCCAGTCAGCTTAGGATGTAAAATACCCTTTTACCCTCCATAGAGCAGCTCACCCCCAGCTTCCGTCAATTAGAGGCTCCCCCGTCCCCATCCTCCAGCAGGTCGCTCATATTGTAATGTTTGTTTGATATCAAATGATGTTGCGAGAATTATAACCATGTCTGCAGTTGAAATAATTAAAGTAGTGCCTTGTTCATTCAAAGTGACAGACCATGTCAATGTTTAATGCAAATGATACATGCGCCATGCACTGGGCACTCAAACTACATGATGCTCTTCTCTGATGACACTATGTCTTTTCCTATTCTTTTTCGACAGGAGCTGCTTTCTCCTCCACGGCCAGCTGAAGTGGATCGAATTTTGGTTGAGCCGGTTCCTCCTGAAGCATTGATGGTTGCCTTTGCAGATGTCCCAGCAGCCGTGCCAGCACTTGTCTCGATTATAATAGATGCACTTCCACCAGCAGCTGCCTTTGCGGATGCTTCAGCAATGGCTCTGGATTTTGTGTAAGACACCTTTTGTTTCTTATGGCCAGACTGAAAAAAAATGGAAAGAAATTACTTTACTAAAATTTTGTCTTTTTAAATCACCTCATTGAAATTTGCTAACCCGAAGATAGGATGAATTGGTGTGACTTGAAGATGGTACTAGACGCTTTCCTTTACGTTGCTTGGATTGTGCAGGTTCCATTGCCAATGGATTGATATTTGCCTGCCTTGTTGCATTGGTGGCATGCTGCTGTGAAGGATTGTGTGACCCCGAGCCTCCCTGCAGTTACACACCAAAAGTTAGCGCATCTGAAATCGGCAAACAAATAACACGATAATAAATGGATAAACACCATTGTCACAGTGCATGTTCTGGAGTTGTGACCATCCCCTTTACACCGGCCACATTTGATTTTAGTACCAACTCTTGATGACTTAGTGCTTGATTTCTTTGGCTCTGAAGGATCTTTTCTTCTGTTTTTCTTTGGCTGGCCTGGCATCTTTTTCACTCTAGGAGTCAATGGTTTAGGATTTTGGGACACAGGCCATGCCGACTCATGCTCTACAGGCTGCAGGACATGTTGATATGTCCTCTTGTATGCCTCAAGAGAAAAACACATGTGCACATATTTATTAGGCTCTTCAGACATCTTGAACAGGGCAGCACAAGCATGTGCGCATGGAATCTCAGAAACTTGCCAATATCTGCATGAGCATGTCCTGTTGTTGAGATCTACTGTGAACCTCCATTTTTTATCTCTCACTTCAAAACCAGCTTCACCATTCCACAAGACATGACAGTACTGGGTCCTATGCCTGATCTTACAGACCTTCCTGATAATGTTGGGGCATATTTCCATTAACCACCTCTCATTGTTGCTCCTATTCTCTTGGATTCTTCTAGTCACAAGGATCCTTATGTTCTCCAACATTGTCAAGATAGGCTTGAACCTTGCTTCTATAATCCAACTATTAAATGATTCACTCATGTTGTTATCAACAGATTCACAATTGGATCCAACCTTGAACCAAGCTCGGCACCAATGTATGGGGTCTGTATTCTGCAAATCTTTCCATCCTCTAGGAGTTTTGTTGGCGATCTTATTCTTGTAATGATTAAACAACATCTCATTTGAAGCCTTCGCAATCTTCCAGAACCTCTTTTGGTACTCTTGTAGCCTATGTTTTTTCCTCCAGTTGGCATAAATGTGTCGTGCACACATCCTATGCTCAGCTAATGGAAACATCTCATTCACTACACTTAAAAGCCCCTGCATTAATAGATAAACTAAATGTTATTATCCAATTTTAAGGATCTCCGTGGCATACATGTCATAGGTTGTGGTCACAATTACCTTTTGTTGGTCTGTTATAAAAACCCATCCTTTTGCACCATAAGGGATATATATATATATCTTTTTGAAGATGCCCAAGAAACCAACCCCATGAATATCTCCTCTCTTCCTCGCAGCCAACATAAACTGTTTGTATTTATTTCTTATCTCCCTTACTTCATCATCTTCATCACATGTAAATCCTGTGGCATCAAAATCACTTCCTGATTCTTCTTCCTCCTCATTTTCTGCATGTTGATCACCCTTTTCGTCATTCTGACCATCCTCATGAGTGGTAGGAGCCTCCAAATACATAATATTCACATCCTGTCCAGCACATTGGTTACCTTCTTGTTCATTCAAATCCATAATGTTCTCATCTCTGAATAAGGCAAAGACGTCCTCATCTCCATATTGTGTCTCTGTACCTTCTTCATTGCCACTCATGTCCAACTCAATTTGTTCAGTGTATATGTCGATAGCACCTGCAGATCCTATCTCATCAAGCATATCCATGCAGGACTTATCATCTACAAGCAGCCTCATTCCACTATTTAGCTTTGCACCAATTGGCAACCAGTACATCCTAACAGATCTCTGAAAAGTGGTGTGATCTATCAAATGGCCATTGGGTTCTGGGATTGATAATTTGTCCTTATCTATGTGTGATACTCCCAAATCCCCATTGCAATATTGCATCTGTGACCCATCAAGAACAAATTCCCCATTGAAATGAAATCTAACAGTCAATACCTCAGAATCTCCCATGTTAATTCCGCCCTACAGATCCATTTCGTGGTCAAATTCCATCAAAAAAATCAAAGCGCCCAAATCGAATTTAGATCCCACGAGCAGAATTTACCTTCAATCGCCAGCCCACCTCCGCGATGTTGGTTCCTCCACAATGTGTCACACCTCCACGATGCAGGTTCCTCCACGTCGCTCCTTCAATCGTCAGACCAAATGCTTCCTCCCCACGGACCCAAACCCTAGTGCTCGTGTGCAGCTGCCATGGGGAGGAGAAATGAGATGCTGCTGGTGTGTTCAAAATGAGAATGGGAGCAAAATGGTCTGTTCAATAGGAGTTGAAACCCTAAGCTGACTGGGCAGTGACTAGGCGAGCCAACGTGGCGTGCCACGTAGGCGAATGGACGAAGTTGGCCCGATTTGGATAGTTCAGGGACTGAATCGGACGTTTTTATAGTTGAGGGACGAAATTGAGCCAAGCACGATAGTTCAGGGACGAATTTGGCTATTTTGCCTTTTTTTAAAAACAATAAACCATAGGAGCGGAGGGCAGCAAAAAAAAAACTTCTGCACCTAATCGGAACGGGAAATTTTTTTATGAAGCAAGTGGAGAAAAAACACAACCATAACCTCCCAGATAGGTACGGAAGAGCCGAAAAAAAGGAATCAGACTCTCTTTAATATTTTAATATTAGAATCTAACTCGTACTAACATGAAACATGAGTCTACGACCCACGTGAACTATTCTAACTTGTATGAGCACGGGTCATATATAAATGCAGACAGAAGAAATTCTCCACTATCGAGTAGTTATAGGGAGACAGACCAAACAAATGGTTGGACGAAAAAAATAGGCTGAAAATTTAAAATCAAGCTGTTTACTAGCTTCTATGTTACTTTTACTCGGTGTCCAAAGGTGAAATTATTTCTTTTTTCAGTGCCTGTACCAACAGATGCATTGGAAGCTATGAGTTTCTTGATATAGCTCCACTGTTGATCATCAATTAAGTTTTGCAAAAATAATGATTGCTAGATTGACGACATGTTCAAGAGTTTGTTGAATTGTGCCTTGAAACATTTGCATGCATAGAACAAAATACAATTCAGTCATCAAGATGACTTTCATTTGACAACTGCTTTTTTAAGTGTGTTAACCCGTTGCTCTGGAATCAATGTAATATTCTAAACTCAAAACTGTGCTGCAGTTCCTGCGTTCAAGCAATCTTACATTCTTTTCCTTGAAAATCACAAGGACTGTGGGCATCAATGCACTAACTGACCTGTCCAAAGGAACTTGGAAATCTTACCAATCTCTTATCACTGTAAGATCCTCCACTCGTCTTGTTATCCTGGGTAAAATTGGTAGTTGAAAACTAATATGTTGTACTGAATGCGCATACATTCTACGTATCAGAGACATGTGCTTCTTGTTGTATATCCCTATGGCATATTTTCTCTAATGCATGGATACTCTGCAATGGCAGTAAGTTAATACTGGATTGTATGTCCAAAATTTAATATGTTCATTTAAGCAGAGATAGTGATATTATATGCAGTTGTACATTTTAGTCAGGCTACTTGTTTTAAAAGTCTCAATAATCTTCAAAGGGAGTATCTCCTTCTTTTCTCTAACTAAATAATTGATTGATAAATGAGTTTCAAACTGTAAGATGGCAACTTTTGTTCCAGTGATTGGTGTAAGGCGGCTCCTATTCTCTAATAATGTGACAGCAGTCCACTGCCCTTGATTTATGTCTTTTTTTATATGATTCTCTTGAAACGGCTTCCCTTTCTCAGGGCAATTCCCTTTCAGGTGGCTAGGTGAACCAGCAGTGTTGGGGGCGTTGACCTTGGAGCAGAGATTGTTAGGACATTGATCTATTCGAGTGGAGAGTGGATTTAGCTAATTTGAACAGGACATGTGGGCTAATAAATATGACTCATGTTTTTTTCTCTAACATGATGACATGTATGATTTTTTTAATAAAACAATTCTTTGATTTGACTGGTTTAAAATCACTAGTAAAAAAAGGGCTTCTATTCCCGGCTGCCAACCCCCTTTATTCCTAGTTACGCAGCCGGGAATAGGAGTTCGGGAATAAAGGGTTAGTAGCCGGGAATAGAAGTGGACCTTTAGTCCCAGTTTGTGATACCAACCGGGACTAAAAAGGTAGCCACGTCAGCGCCTGGGCTGGCCCCTTTATTCCCGGTTGGTATTACCAACCGGGACTAAAGGGTTTTTTTTTCTTTTCCTGCTTATTTCAATTGATGATTCTTTTTTTTTTAATTTGGTTTTCAAATACGCATTATTCGCTGCAAAGTAATATACGTATACGTGCGCGTACTGTAAAGTTTTCGCTCGATCAATGCACGCAAGCAACACAAGTAAAAGTAAATTAAAACATAATATTACATTTCATCGTCACATGTAAAGTTTGCATTAATTCTACATTTCATCATCACATGTTGTTTGGATCAATATGAAATTTGGCTTTCATCATCATATATTTGGGTCATAGTAAAACTCGCCGCCGGGAGTTAAGACCTCATCATTCAGAAATCCACCTATTGTCTCTTGGATTGCTTTGAGATGGTGTGTGTCCAGGGTTTTTTCCTTCAACCAACGAGTCTTCAATTTGAGATATGAGATAAAGAAAAAGTATATTAGTATGTATATATATATATGTATGTATCAAGAATAATGATAAATAAATTGCATCTATCACGAATATATATATATAAATATATGTATGAAGAATATATATATATATATATGTGTGTGTGTGTACACTTACCCTTTTTTCCTCTAGACTAGTTCTTTTTTAGCACACTCTCATGAACTCGCAAACATAGTATCCACAGAGATTGGTCCCCTAGGGCTGCAGCAGAACCCATTTTACGAGGAAAAGATTTGTCATCATCCGAGCATAGGGAAATTGAACTAAGGTAGGTATATAGTACTTACTTTGTATAGCACTACTTTCGGTGGCACTTTGTGTTTCATATGGTGTTCCTGACAGACCTTTTCCCAACAGCTACTAAATAACATAAAAAATATTTGGACCATTAATTTGCATGTAGAGAGACTGGAATAGTTTTGCTAGTGAGACTGCAATTACCTCTGAATAATATCTATCATCTCTTGGAACTCTTTTTGCTCTTTTCTCATCGAGTCCCAGATGCCTAGATGACCTTTCTCCAGATCCAGTTCCATCACTATCCAGTGTTCACTGCCATGTCCATTAACACTCATTAATTAGCTAACAGGTACAGTGAACATATATATATGGATACACGATCATCGACATTATGAACACTTACCTGAAGTTGTAGGGGAAGAGTATACATTTCTTGTCACGTTGCTTCTCTAAGAACATCTTGATATTGGCCTCCGTTTGTGCTTTCCATGTTGGATGGGCTTTAGGGTTTTTTAATATGATATGTGGATCAATGAAACCAATATCAGTACACCCTCTCTTTTTGCACTCTCCCATCTCAAACCTGCATCATATATATAGAGTGAGGATAATAAACACAGACATGTACGTACGTAGCGACTTATTATTAATTAGTAGAAAGAATCACTTACAGACAATAGCAGCTGATGAAAGTCTTGTCGAGAGAGTTCCGGTGGACTAGTTGGTGTAATTCAGCAAACTCAATGTACATAACGTCATCGTCACGAAACCAATGGTCGTCTTTGATTCTGACAGAAATATAGAACTCTTTCCAGTGACACGCGTCGAGGTACAAGGTGTTTAGCTTGAACAATTGTGTACCCAGTTCATTGATGGTCTTAGGATTCCATAGACTCCTGCCATGCTCATATTTCTGCCATTCATCCACTACCGGCGCACTTTCGAAGAGGAAATCACCAAGGTCGATACCTCTCATAGCATAAAAGTTAGCAAGTTCCGTCATATCCACTTCTTTATCAGCAGGTATTTCCATCATATCCAGCATATCTATGTTTGAACCATATTCATTAGCAATAACTAGAGGAGGGACTGATTGCAATTCTTGTTCTCTGAGTTGTGCAAAAGTTTTCCCTGCTTTAGCAGCTTTCTTGATTATCTTGCTAAGAGTGCGGTCAAAGTCTGATGGTGGCGAGGGCTTACGAGCTTGCCGCCTCTTTTTCTGCTCAGCTTCCACCATCCGCCTTAGTTTAGCTGGAGGTAGGTGGAAGTGCTTCTGCTCCTGCTGCTTCCTCTTCCCTGTGCCTGAGAAGAATGCTTCGACGGTTTTTTTAACCACATCATCTAACTCCTCTTTACTCATTTCACCAGGCAATTTCTGTGGAATTGGCCTTGGTTTCACGAGGGCCTTCTTGGTCGTCTTCGCCGACGGGGTAGATGGCTTATTTGTTTGCAGCCGTCTTCCCTGGTTCATGGGAAAAGGTGGGGGAACAAGCATTGGAGACCTTCGAGGCGGCGTTGGGGAATGGCTTGGAGGTAGGGGAATAGGCGTTGGAGACCTTCGAGGCGGCGTTGGGGAACGCCTTGGAGGTGGGGGAACAGGCGTTGGAGACCTTCGAGGCGGCATTGGGGAACGCCTTGGAGGCGGCGGCGGCGGCGGCGGTGGAGACCGTTTTGGAGTTGGTGGGGATGCAGCCGTGTCTTTTTAAAGTAAACAAGGTAATGGTTTAATGCATAAACCGGGGCTTGCCTTCATTGACGATCTTGGGTTCCGGATCAGTACCACAATTATCGAATCCCAAGACAACCGGGGATTCTTCCACAATTTGCTCAACTAGAATCGGTTCACTCTTGGATTCTACACGAAATAATAACATATGCTTCAACATGATGATAATGTAAACATGATGCTTTCATGGTGCATGAAATATGACCAAAACAAGATCAAACCCTAAACCTAACACTTAGGGTTTGCTTTTATCCATTTTTGAATTAATTTGGAAATAAGCTCAAAACGAACTTGTTCCAAATGACCTCAAAATTTTATGTAAGCTTTCTCATGACAAATTAGTGTACGAAAACAAATTTCATAATTTTTAGAGTTATACAGTGGCCTACAAAAATCATGGAAATTACATTTATCAATTAATTGACTGAATTTTTGAACATTAAAAATTTATTCAAATTTCAAGTTTCATATTTTTAAACCATAATAGAACATGTACAGAAGCTACACACAAATTTTTAGAATTTTTGGAGCTGTAATTATTTTCCTATGAATTTCCAAAGTTGGTGCACTATTCAAAATCCAGAAAATAAGAAATCTCCCTGTTCTCTCTCCCTCTCCTCACTGACGACCCGGCCCCGCATGTCAGCGACCCAAACAGAGCGCACGGCAGAGCTGCCTGAAAGGATCAAGATGCCCAAGAGGGGGGGTGAATTGGGCTAATTCTAAATTTTCTTGCAATAATCAAATCCTACGGATAGCCCAATTAACCCCTTGTGCCTAGAAAAGTGTTTATGTCAAACTAATGCACAACAACCTCGCAACCTATGTTCCAAACTTACTCTAGCAAGCAATTCTATGGATGTGAAACAAGTATTGAATTGCTCAAAGTAAATACTCAAAGTAAGCGCTCAAAGTAAATAGAGAGAGAAAGGAACGCGGCGATGTTTTGCCGAGGTATCGGAGAGTCGCCACTCCCCACTAGTCCTCGTTGGAGCACCCGCGCAAGGGTGTAGCTCCCCCTTGATCCACGCAAGGATCAAGTGCTCTCTACGGGTTGATTCTTCGACACTCCGTCGCGACGAATCACCCAAAACTACCTAGGGCTAGTTTTAACAAGTGTGCACCACACCTAACTCACTAGACTCAACTAGGTCAAGCTACCCGTTCATACCCCCCTTCATAGTATGGCCAAAGGAAAAAACAAAGTCCTAAACTACTCTAAGTGTCTCTCCAACTTCAATTGACACTTAGAACTAGTTATCCTTAACCTTGTCGTCCATCCTTTGAAAACCGAAACGATTTCCATCGTAGGGGCATGACAACCTCAATTGCCCAATCGATCTCCATTACCATGACCTAACTTAATTGCCTCTACAAAACATACGTTAGTCATAGTAATCTTGTATTGACATTAATCACCAAAATCCACTTAGGGGCCTAGATGCTTTCAATCTCCCCCTTTTTGGTGATTGATGACAATACCACCTCGAGTATGTTAAAGAGTGAGGTTTTTGAAGGGCTTGGTTCATATAAGCTTTTGTCGTTAAGAACAAAAGAGTTAAGCAAGCTTATATGACCCAAGCCAACACAATGTACTCAAAGGATATGAATTAAGCATGAGTACAAGTAACAAAGCTCATTTGCTTCGAAGTATAAACGCAGAAGCAAAAGCAAATAAGCATAACACAAGTGATATGACATATAGATAATGCAAAGTAGAAATCACACATGTCAAATATCACAAGCACGTAGATAGCACTATCACATATATATAATAGTATGCATGAAAGTAAACACACGAATGCACAAGTAATAGTGTATCACACAAATAGAACTCCAAATGTATATAATAGGCTAATACTAGATAACTAGCTCCCCTAAATGTAGCTCCCCACGAGACTACATACTCGAACACCCTCTCCCCTTTGGCGTCAAACACCAAAACCTAGGGAATTGAGACGGCGAAAGGCTGCAATGGACGAGCCAGTATTGAAGAACGAGGGCAAAAAGCTGGAACGGGCACCATCATCATCGACCACGAGCTCTGAACTGGTGACCCTCTATGGTAGGAAGTGTGTCAAGCGGTCTGGTCTGAGCAGCTGGAGCTGGTCTTTGCTGTGAAGCTGCTAGTATGTCTCATCATAGGATCCGACGAGGCTGACAGAGGGGAGCCTCTGAGTAATCCTGACGGCATTGGGTCTACTATAGACGGACCGGCAGAATGCATATGAGGCGGAGTAGGCATGCCGGTCAACTCGCTGAAAGATGCTCCAAGACTCCTGGAGACTGACGTGTCAGGCACGAATAGCGAGGAAGACTGCTCTGGAGTGAAGCCCGTCTGAAGTGGAGTGAACTGCGGGGCTACCACGGGTGAGGCTAACCACTGGGACACCTGTATAGGCGGTGAAGCAAACTGAGCTGGAGGCTGTCCCTGACTCTGGAGCCCACTGGGCTGTACTGCTGGAGTCATCGAAGTGGTAGGAGGCTGTGGCAGTGGAACCCCAATAGCTGTCACTACATGCTGCATGAATCCCATGAGTGCTTCTTTGCATAAGTAACTCACTTGGTCTTTGAAGGGAGCTGCTGCTGCCATTGGAACTCGTCTGACGAGCCTAAAGCTGTCGGTTGGCAATGTCTCTCTGTGTGCTGTGGTGTCGATCTCTTTGCATCCGCTCAAGAATAGCAATGAGAGCGGGGTCTGTCTGCGGAGCAGGTGGAGCAGAACTGGAGCTACCGGCCTCTGCATCGTGTCTACGTGGAGGCATCTGAGGTATAGGCTAGTAGTCGTCGTCAGAGCTGTCACTGTACTTGCTCACCTCCTGCTGTGCCTCTAGCTCCTCCTCCTCGGTGGCTGCAATCCTCCGATGATCTCATCTTCTTTGAAGCTGCGGACTCTGCACGTCGAGGCGGCGACGGCTAGGCTGTCTCAGGTGCACGAGGAGTGGTGTGTCTGATCCTCTATGACAGGTTGTAAGCTGGGAACTCTGTGGTGGCACCTGTATACTCATCCATCATACTAGGGGGCTTATCACGCACTACTCTGCGGATAAGAAACGTGATCCAGTCTTGCATATAAGGAAGCTGCTGCGACCCTTGAATCCTCTCGGCTATAGTGTCCTCCATCTACGAAAGAAGGAGGTCCCGGATATCAAATCATCTGCTTTGCATTAGGGCATTAAGAAGCCGAGGTAAGCGAGTCGGGCCCTCTCTATATCCCAACACGGGAAGCAATGTCCTCGATAATAGCCTCTAGCACTCTCGTTGTGGGAGTCAAGTCCTTTGGGGTTCCTCCTCGACCCCTCTCCAAAAGGCTCCTTGAAGCAATGTCGCACTAAATGCAGGAGGCACCAAACCTCCGTGAGGACACCTAGGAGGCTCCTGCTGTCCATAACAAACCTCATGTATCTTGACAGCTGCTCCACAGCCTCGGAGATCTCTCTCAGCCTGTCACTCGTCACTCTGTAGTCTTTGCCTCTCGAAAGCAAAGTGAATAAACCTGTGATGTGGATCGATGAAGAGTGAAGCATAGAACCTGTGAACCCAAGATGGTACATATATCCCCGTCCGTCCAATCAAATCATCGATCCTGGCAAATATGACAAGTATGGCGAATGCTCTCTCCATTTCTTTGCCACAATAGACTCTATCGGCAGACTCTCCGAGATCTTAACACCGCCCCATTGTTGAGATAAGCATTGTAGAAATCCTCCTGCGGTGGCGTGTAGAAACCCTCATTGCTCTCTCATCCCTCCTCGGGGAAACCAAACCTCAAACTCAACAAAAAACGCAATTGCTGAACACCTGCTTGGGCGGTGGCGACCCTCAAGTCGAGGTGTGAACCTTTGGAGGTGGACCCGTGGTCTAGGTGGAGGACGTGATCCCCTCCGCTGTGTCGGCCTCGGCCTCGGTGTGAGCCCGGGTACAGGTCCGTCCAGGCCAGCGAAGGCTGGGGTGCCGGCTCTGTCTCGTCGGCCTCCCTGGGTTTCTTGAGGCTTTCGCTTGGGGCTCTTCTGCCGGCCGTGGACCCTCCTCAATGGTAACCCATAAATCCCCGCAAGCGTGATAGTCCCGGCTAGACTACCGTGGACGACGCTCAACCTCCTCAAGCGTAGCTCTGAATCTTTGAGTGGCCTGGCTGATCTGCAGTGACAACTCGGCTGCAGGCACCACCTCTCTCGGCACGCTCTGCGGCCTCTGCAATATTCTTTGCTCTCTTTGTCTCTGCGTCGGGGTACTTCCGCTTCTTGGATGTCACCTGCTTGGTTGACTTGCCCTTCGATCCGGCTGGCTGGTGAGGCGGGGCCTCCGATCATCATCACCTGGGCCACCACCAACATTCTTGGTGCGGGCCATCTGAACTGACAAGATGGTGAACTGACGCTGATGAGGATCAACAGACAAACTGAACCTCTCGAGGCTTGGCCTCGATCCTTACTCGCGAGCTTGGCTCCGAGATGACTGCCAACTGCCACAAGAACCACAACGGAACTGACTCGCTGCACGATAGAGTAGATGGAAATACAAATAAATACCATATTGCTAATAGATGCGAAACCCTAATAGAGAAAGCAATGTAGATGCGAAATTGAATCGAATGGCTTTCTACCTGACGATCAGCGAACCGAGAAAAGATAAGATTTCGTGCGGGGAACTCGGAGCCGGCTAGGGTTAGGTCAAATAGCCTGAAAGCAATGGGGAATCAATGACTGCAACTTGATCTAGGTCACAACAGATCGAGATTGAAACATTTGGTCTTACCAACGATGAAGGAGGTAGGACTAGGGCACGATGAAACTTGATGACCCTGGAAGACCAGAGGCACGGGTGCTCAGGGAGACACGGCGGCACGGCGATCCCTGGTGGCGCGCGGCTAGCAAGGAGGCCGGGCGAGCGCGGGCAAGGGAGGTGCGGGCGAGTGGCGTGGGGAGGTTGCTGGGAGGCTCGAGCAAGTGATGGGGCAGCAAGGGCGAGGCAGAGAAACGGCGCGGCGCTTAAAGGCTGCGGGGCGGCAGCAAATGGAGGCGGCAGCTCGGGCTAGGGAAAGGCGGCAAGGTTGCGACGGGATCAAAAAAAATTTGGTGGTACGGTTAAGTAGTCCCCCAAACGCGCGATAGAAAAGGAAACCGAAAAAAGAGTCCGAAGTCGCTGAGATCCACTAACCGGACGCCCGGTGGTAGCGACGAAAACGCTACCACCAGCGTCCGGTCGATTCGAGAGGTCCAAATCCTCTCGGAATCGGGACCGACGCGTCCGGTGGTCCATGACCGGACGCAGGCAGGGTTCGGTTAGAACAACTTGAGCACACTTCGATCGACCGGACGCAGAATCCTTCCTGACCGGACGCACAGACGCAGCGTCCGGTGCAGCATCCGGTGCACCTTTTCCAGCAAACCTCCAACCTTCCTTCGCGCTGCCTGTTCCCAATCAAGTCCCAACTTGAAAAAGATCGAAATAAACACCAATTGGGACTGATGTGAGTGACCTCTCTCAAACCCTCATATTTTTCAACATATTTTGCCTTAGGCTATATTTTTATTTTATTATTTTTTTTAAGAAAATAGGCAACAAGAGGGCAAATGGAACAAAATGACAAAACAACATTCATGCATATGCAATACTTGTAAGTAAATCTAGTTGCTTGTCAAGTTTGATCCAAGGTTAAGCTTCTTCACACGCTTTTCGGCGGTTATCTTAACCATGTTAGACAAGCCCTATGTGCATTGCCACAAATTAAACATGTTGTATATTACAATGAATGCAAGGGACAACACAAGCTCAATTTTTAGTGAAGTTACTAAAATCAAGTACATTTAGCTCATTCCGCAATCTACAAAATGTAGCCTCATCTAGCGGTTTTGTGAAGATATCCGCTAATTGATCTTCGGATCTTACACCTTCTAGTGATATATCATTTTTAGCCACATGATCTCTTAGAAAGTGATGGCGAATATCTATATGCTTGGTGCGAGAGTGTTGAACCGGATTGTTTGCAAGTTTTACCGCACTTTCATTGTCGCACAAAAGAGGTACTTTCTCTAGAACTACTCCATAGTCTAGCAAAGTTTGTTTCATGTATAATATTTGTGCGCAACAGGCACCCGCGGCAATGTATTCCGCTTCGGCGGTGGACAAAGCCACACTATTTTGTTTCTTGGAGGACCAAGATACAAGTGATCTACCAAGCAAATGGCACCCTCCGGATGTGCTTTTTCTATCAACTTTGCATCCCGCGTAGTCCGAATCGGAATAGCCAATTAATTCAAATAAAGCTCCTTTGGGATACCAAAGACCAATGCTTGGTGAGTGCTTAAGATACCTAAGGATTCTTTTTACGGCAATTAAATGTGTTTCCTTAGGACTAGCTTGAAATCTAGCACACATACACACACTAAACATGATGTCGGGCCTAGATGCGGTTAAATATAACAAGCTACCAATCATAGAACGGTAGAGAGTTTGATCAACCGGGTTACCTCCCTCATCTAGGTCGAGATGTCCATTTGTAGGCATTGGTGTCTTGATTGGCTTACATTCATCCATCTTGAATCTCTTGAGAAGATCTTTTGTGTATTTCTCTTGAGAGATGAAGATGCCTTCTTTCATTTGCTTGACTTGAAAACCAAGAAAGAATGTAAGCTCACCAATCATTGATATCTCAAACTCCTTCGACATCAATTCACCAAATTCTTTGCATGAGTCTTCATTTGATGATCCAAAGATGATATCATCAACATATACTTGACAAATGAAGATATGCCCATCTAGCTTCTTGGTGAATAGTATGGTGTCGACCTTCCCAATGGTGAAGCCCTTCTCAATGAGGAAGTCCCGAAGGCGCTCATATCAAGCTCTTGGGGCTTGCTTAAGCCCATATAGTGCCTTGGACAACCTATAAACATGATTAGGATATCTAGGGTCTTCAAACCCGGGAGGTTGATCAACATAGACTAGTTCATTTATAAAGCCATTTAAAAAAGCACTTTTCACATCCATTTGATATAGTTTCATTTCATGATGTGATGCATATGCAAGAAGGATACGGATGGCTTCTAATCTTGCAACCGGTGCAAAGGTCTCTCCAAAATCCAAACCTTCAACTTGAGAGAACCCCTTTGCAACTAGTCTTGCCTTGTTCCTCACAACAACACCTTGATCATCTTGCTTATTGCAGAACACCCACTTCGTTCCAATGACTCTTGCACCTTTTGGTCGCTCTTCAAGATTCCAAACTTCATTGCGAGTGAAGTTGTTCAACTCTTCATGCATGGCATTGATCCAATCCGGATCTTTAAGAGCTTCTTCTACCTTGGTAGGCTCATAGCAAGAGACAAAAGAGTGATGAGCAATAAATGAAGTAAGTTTTTGAGATCGAGTCATTACACCCTTTGATGGACTCCCTATGATGAGATCTTGTGGATGATCTTGTAGGAGAGGTGTGTTTCTTCTATTGACCACTTGAGGAGGAGGTTGTGGAGCATCAACATCTTGTGCTTGTACCACCATTTGCTCATGAGAGATATGAGTATCTTCATTTTCTACTCTCCCATCTTTTTCGCCATCTTGTGGTACATTTGATGAAGAAGGTTGGTTAATGACTTGTACATCATCTTCATCATCTTTTGGCTTGATGTCTCCCACCGGAATGTTCTTCATAGCCTCCCTCAATGGTTCATCACCTACATCATCAAGATTCTCATGTGCTCCTTGGGAGCCGTTAGATTCATCAAATTCCACATCATATGTTTCTTCAACCAAGCCGGTGGCATGATTAAATACTCTATATGCTTTGGACTTCAATGAGTAACCAACAAGAAAACCTATATCACAACATCTTTGAAACTTCCCTAGGTGTTGCCGCTTCTTGTAGATGTAGCACTTGCAACCAAACACCCTAAAGAAGGAGACGTCCGGCTTCTTCCCATTGAGCAACTCATACGGTGTCTTGACAAGGAACTTTTGAAGAAATAGGCGGTTAGATGCATAACATGCGGTGTTGATTGCTTCCGCCCATAAAGCTTCGGGGGTGTTGTACTCATCTAGCATTGTCCTTGCAAGAGTGATCAAAGTCTGGTTCTTCCTCTCAACTACACCATTTTGTTGAGGAGTATAGGTTGCGGAGACTTCATGTTTGATTCCAACTTCATCACAATAAGCTTCTATGTTTGTGTTGTCAAATTCTTTGCCATTGTCACTTCTTATCTTCTTGATCTTCACTTCAAATTTATTTTGAGCTCTCTTGGCAAATTTCTTGAAACAAGATGCAACTTCGGATTTGTCATGAAGAAAGAACACCCATGTATACCTTGAGTAGTCATCCACAATCACAAGACAATAGAGATTTCCTCCCAAACTCTTGTATGTTGTTGGTCCAAATAAATCCATGTGTAGGAGTTCTAGCACTCTTGTGGTTGACATGAAAGCTTTGGTTGGATGAGTGTTTGCAACTTGCTTGCCGGCTTGACATGCACTACAAAGCTTGTCCTTCTCAAACTTCACATCCTTCAACCCTCTCACCAAATCATTCTTCATAAGCTTCTTGAGTGAGCTCATCCCAACATGAGCAAGTCTTCTTTGCCATAGCCACCCAAGTGTTGTTTTGGTGAATAGGCAAGTCTTCAAGTTTGCATCTTCGGAGGTGAAGTCAACTAGATATAAATTGTTGTATCTAAATCCATTGAATATCACTTGTTTGTCATCTACTTTGGATACAACAACTTCCTTCTCGGTAAATAAGCATTGGAAGCCAAGATCACACAATTGCCCAACGGATAGCAAGTTGAAACTCAATGAGGCAACATAGAGCACATTGGAGATGGAATGATCATTTTATATTGCCACTTTGCCCAATCCTTTAACCTTGCCCTTTGAATTATCTCCAAATGTTATTTTCTCTTGTCCATCTACCTCTTCATCTAGCGAGGTGAACATACGAGGATCACCGGTCATATGTTGAGTACAACCACTATCAATAACCCAATGACTTCCACCGGTCTTGTAGTTCACCTACACACAAGAGATTAAAGCTTTAGGGATCCAAGCTTGTTGAGGGCCCTTCACCTTCTCAACAAGTGACTTAGCCACCCAAATCTTCTTAGGCCTACTCTTGTTGGGGGGTACTAAGAACATGACTTTCATCTTTCCACTAGAATATTTTCTAAGCATGTAGTGAGCATTGAAAGCAAAGGGTCTAGCATGCTTGGGCAAGGGTTGTGGTGGTGGAGTTTGACACTCATGAGCAAAGTGGCCTTCTTGTCCACACTCAAAACATCTCTTTGGCTTTAGCTTTGGCTTTGATTGTTGGTGTTGAGCTTGAGCCTTCTTCTTCTCTACACTTGCCATATATCTAATGCCACTTCTATCCATCTTCATGACGGTATTCATGAGTAGCTCACTTTGGAGATGCTTGCCTCTAGCAAACTTGCTCAATCCCACATTGAGATGCTCTTTCTCCATTTTGAGCTTCTTGTTCTCTTCCTTGAGAATATCATTGTTCTTCTCTTCCTTGAGTTTCTTATTTTCTCTTTTTAGCTTCTCATTCTCAAGGATCAAATCTTCGTCATAATCAAGAGTTTCTATCACAATGGTGTTGTGACTTTTCATCTCTTCAAGATCTTTCATGAGCTTCTCATTGTCACTCTTGAGCTTGACATACTCATCATAGTCATTGCACTCAACCACTTGCTTGCCTTTGCTACTAGATCCATGCTCAATGCTCTCATCAATTAAATCATCACATGAGGTAGCTATATTAATCTTAACAACATGGTTAGTAGCAACATGTGGCTCATTTGGTAAGAATTCTTGTGCAATAACAAGGGTATCATAATTTATCTTTAGAGTTGTATATTCATCTTTTAGCTTGTTGTGACTAATGACAAGCTCATTGTGCACCAACTCAAGTTTATCATGTTTATCTTTAAGCTCTTTCTTAGAAGATTTGAGCTCCTTGAGTTTGGATGATATAGAATCATTTGTTTCTTTGAGCTCATCATTAGCCTTTTCTAATGTATCACACTTAGCTAAGAGTGAATCATTTTTAGCATCAAGTTTTTCATTAGTAGCTCTACTCTTTCTAATGATCTTAGTGTATTTTCTTAATATTTTGACAAGATCATCATATGTGGGTGAATCATCATCGCTATCACTATCATCATCACTAGCTTGCTCATCATCACTACTATCATCACTCTTAGTTACCTTGCGTTCACCCTTGGCCATAAGGCATAGGTGTGTAGAGGATGATGGCGATGGTGGCGGTGAGGATAAGATCAATAGCAATGGCGGCCACCTTCTCATTGTCACTCTCATCATCGGATGAACCACTTGATGAATCAATGTCCGTGAGCTAATCACCGACAATATAGGCCTTGCCACTCTTCTTCTTCGTGTAGAAGTCTCTCTTTTTGCCATCTCTCTTCTTGTATGGCTTGTTCTTTTTCTTTTCATCTTCATCACTTGAATCATCTTTCTTGCCCTTGTTCTTGAACTTGTCTTTCTTGGGCTTTGTGCATTGCTGAGCTAGGTGGCCAAGTTCGCCACAATTGTAGCAATCCATCTCGGAGATTGGCTTTCTTCTTGAGCTAGTGAAGAACTTCTTCTTCTTGCCGTCAAACTTGATGCCACTCTTGTTTAGCTTCTTTAGCATCTTGGCGGTCTTTTTCACCATGAGAGCAAGACTTTCTTCATCATCTTCATCACTTGAGCTCTCATACTCAAGTCTTGCCTTGCCCTTATCTTGGCTAGCTTTGAATGCTAAGTCCTTCTCTTTCTTCTTTGTAGAGGTTGAGCCATCTTGTGGCGTGATGTGCATGTACATCTCATGAGCATTGATCTTTCCCAAGATTTGTGTCGGTGTAGCGGCAGAAAGATCACCTTGATGTAGCACGGTCACAATGTGCCCATATTTGTCAATGGGGAGGACACTCAAGATCTTTCTCACAACGTCGGATGGTGACATTTGAGTAAGTCTAAGCCCATTGACTTCCTCTACAAGAACATTTAAACGAGAATACATTTCATTAGCACTTTCTTTGGGAAGCATCTCAAAAGAATTTAGCTTTTTAATCACAAGATGATAGCGTTCCTCACGCTCACTCTTGGTTCCCTCATGGAGCGCACAAACGTCCGACCATAGAGCATGGGCGTCTTTGTGGTTCCTTACACGATTGAACACATCTTTGCAAAGGCCTCTAAAGATGGTGTTGCGAGCCTTTGCATTCCATTTTTCATAGTTAACTTCATCTCCTTGGAGTTGTGCGGCATTCTTAGGTGTTGGGAACCCTTGAGAGGCGGCTCTAAGAATTCCAACATCTAGAGCTTCTAGGTAAGCCTCCATGCAAATTTTCCAATATGGAAAATCATCCCCCTCGAAGATAGGAGGAGGTCCATCCCCATGAGACATCTTGCTCTAAGCGGTTAGGCTTAAAAACGTGAGCACGAGGCTCTGATACCAATTGAAAGGATCAAGATGCCCAAGAGGGGGGGTGAATTGGGCTAATTCTAAATTTTCTTGCAATAATCAAATCCTACGGATAGCCCAATTAACCCCTTGTGCTTAGAAAAGTGTTTATGTCAAACTAATGCACAACAACCTCGCAACCTATGTTCCAAACTTACTCTAGCAAGCAATTCTATGGATATGAAACAAGTATTGAATTGCTCAAAGTAAATACTCAAAGTAAGTGCTCAAAGTAAATAGAGAGAGAAAGGAACGCGGCGATGTTTTGCCGAGGTATCGGAGAGTCGCCACTCCCCACTAGTCCTCGTTGGAGCACCCGCGCAAGGGTGTAGCTCCCCCTTGATCCGTGCAAGGATCAAGTGCTCTCTACGGGTTGATTCTTCGACACTCCATCGCGGCGAATCACCCAAAACCGCTCACAACTTGAGTTGGGTCACCCACAAGCTCCGCCGGGTGATCACCAAGCTCCCAATCACCACCAAGCCGTCTAGGTGATGGCGATCACCAAGAGTAACAAGCACGAACTCTCACTTGACCACGCGAAGCCTAATGAGAAGATGGATGCACACTTGTATACTCTTGATTCACTAATGAGGTTTCACTCTTGGATTCTCAAATCACAAACACCTCACTAGGACCTTGCTCTTCTTGGCACTCACAAACGTGTTTCTCAGCTGTTGGAATGAGCAAAAGTCACTCCACACACGAGTGGAGCTTCTATTTATAAGACGACTGAAAAACGAACCGTTATGAGCTTCGCGGGATGACCGGACGCTCCGATCATATTGACCGGACGCTCCGGTCCGGTTCAACCCGCGCATAACAGTTTTCAAGTGATGACCGGACGGCCGGCAGGTCCGGTTAAGACTTAACCGGACGCGTCCGGTCGATCTTGATGCTTATTGTAAGCGGCCGGACGCTGGATACTCGTGGTCCGGTCACCACCGACCGGACGCGTCCGGTCACACTTTCTCAAGTCTCGGACCCTTCATTGGAGTCGATCGGATGGCTGGCCTTCAGCGTCCGGTCACATCGACTTCTTCAGCGTCATTATTACCTCCAGACTTGTTCTCCACGATCAAATGAACTGATCGGACCTGCTGCGCCCGCGTCCGGTCATGCCGGAGCCAGCGTCCGTCGGTCAAGATTTGACCCTCCATTCACTTCAACTCTCGATCATATGTGAATGAAGTTAGCTCCAAAGGATCTTAGGCATTCATAGGAGCTACCTAGGGCTAGTTTTAACAAGTGTGCACCACACCTAACTCACTAGACTCAACTAGGTCAAGCTACCCGTTCATACCCCCCCCTTCATAAAATGCGGCCAAAGGAAAAAACAAAGTCCTAAACTACTCTAAGTGTCTCTCCAACTTCAATTAACACTTAGAACTAGTTATCCTTAACCTTGTCGTCCATCCTTTGAAAACCAAAACGATTTCCATCGTAGGGGCATGACAACCTCAATTGCCCAATCGATCTCCATTACCATGACCTAACTTAATTGCCTCTGCAAAACATACGTTAGTCATAGTAATCTTGTATTGACATTAATCACCAAAATCCACTTAGGGGCCTAGATGCTTTCACTGCCGACTCTGGCCGACCAAACTCGCCGGCGGCGAGGCTCCGGCGAGGCGGACCGCACCAGCATGACCAACACCACCCCGCGAACTTACCCCGATAGCCAGAACAGCAGCAGACGCACCGGAGGAAGCTCTACGTTAGCCATGGCGGCCACGGTGGCGTGGGCACAGAGGTGAGACACACTCCGACGTGACTGGGCTACAACTGGGAAAACGATCGAGCTTACGAGCAACAGGATGTCACGGGGAAGGCGTGGCGTCGGGGGCGTCGGGACGATGCCCTCCGGTGAGGAAGAAGGCGCGGCGTCGGGGGCGGCCGAGGGCTCCTCGGTGAGGGGCGCGGCGTCGGGGCTACTCCGGCGAGGTGGGCAAGCCTCGGGGTGCCCTCTGGTGAGGAAGGCGGCATCAGGGGTTGTCGCGGAGGCGAATCGGCGGCGGCGGAGCTCTAGGGACGCGCTGAAGACGAAGACGATCAAAGAGAGAAGGGAGGCGGCGGTTTATAGGAGAGGGACCTTTAGTCCCGGCTCCATCCACCGCCCGGGACTAAAGCACCTTTAGTCCCGGCTCCTGCCACCAGCCACGACTAAAGGGGGACCTTTAGTCCTGGCTCCATCCACCGCCCGGGACTAAAGCACCTTTAGTCCCGGCTCCTGCCACCAGCCGGGACTAAAGGGGGGACCTTTAGTCCCGGCTGTTGGAAGGAGCTGGGACTAAAGGATTTTTTGGCAGACCGCCAAATGCAGCCCACCTTTAGTCCCAGCTGGTGGCAGGAGCCGGGACTAAAGGTGGGCTATATTTTCATTTCCCGCCAACTTTTAAGCAGATCAATTTATTTTATATATGTTTTGTATTTAAATGTTTAAGTCTTATTATTTGCACAGTAAATTCAATACTAGGCATAATTTTTTTTAGAAAAAGTAATAAACTTTATTTTCATTTACTACACAAAAAAAATATGTGACCTAAACTATTGTGTTTTTTATTATAAATGTTGAACATAATGCAACTAATACTCACTATTTTCGTTAATGCAAAAATGTAGACTTTAATTGAAATTATTAAATTTATTGGTTTTCGACAGGAAATTAGTTTTCACGTAAATGTAACGTAAATCTTTAGGTTCTTCATTAATCATTGTATAATTAATCGGTGAGTTCGGGCGCAAATTCAATTAAAGTTAAAAAAAGTACCAAACCACCTCAAAAAAATCTCAAACTTGGTGGTGGCTACACACAGGCCATTTGTAGTCTTGAGAAAAAGTTGGAGACCAATCCGGCACTAGAAAGCAAATGGACTTCAGAGTCCTAGAGAACCTAGGTGTAGGGTTCGACGAAAGGTTCTATATACCTCTGTGAAGCACGTCGACTCTGCCTATATCGAAATGGCTTGAATTTTTTTGGCAGTCATTTACACCCAAAATATGGCCCCACACAAGATCTTAGATTTTTTTGATAATTATTTTTATTATTACATTTTTCTTTGTGCCGCGTGAGACGAAATACGGTGAATTACATATTGAAAACAATATAATTTTGCATCAACCTCCACAAATATTTGTCTCCTAGGGGACAATAAACCATTTGGCAAAGTTTGGCACCATTCCCGATCATTTAGGGGGTGGACCCAGTTCAATATATAATTAATCGGTGAGTTCGGGCGAAAATTCAATTAAAGTGAAAAAAAGTATCAAACCACCTCAGAAAAATCTCAAACTTGGTGGTGGCTATACATAAGGCATTTGAAGTCTTGAGAAAAAGTTTCAGTCCAATCCGACACTAGAAAAGCACATGGACCTCAGAATCCCAGAGAACCTAGGTGTATAGATAGGGTTCGACGAAAGGTTCTATATACCTGTGTGAAGCACGTTGACTCCGCCTATGTCGAAATGACTTAAAAAAAATTTGGCAGTCATTTACACCCAAAATATGGCCCCACACAAGATCTTAGGTTTTTCTGATAATTATTTTTATTATTACATTTTTTTTGTGCCGCGTGAGACGAAATACGATGAATTACATATTCAAAACAATATAATTTTGGATCAACCTCCACAAATATTTGTATCCTGGGACACAAGATACCATTTGGCAAAGTTTGGCACCATTCCGAATCTTTTCGGGGGTGGACTCAGTTCAACGTATAATTAATCGGTGAATTCGCGCGGAAATTCAATTAAAGTGCAAAAAGCACCAAACCAGCTCAGAAAAATCTCGAACTTCGCGGTGGACTCACACAGGGCATTTGTAGTCCTGAGAAAAAATTTGAGACCAATCCGGCACTGGAAAGCACATGAACCTCAGAATCCCAGAGAACCTAGGTGTATAGATAGGGTTCGACGAAAGGTTCTATATACCTCTGTGAAGCACGTCGACTCCGCCTATGTCAAAATGGCTTGAAATTTTTTTGGCAGTCATTTACCCCCAAAATATGGGCCCACACAAGATCTTAGATTTTTCTGATAATTATTTTTATTATTACATTTTTCTTTGTGCCGCGTGAGACGAAATACGGTGAATTATAGATTGAAAACACTAGAATTTTGCGTCGACCTCCACAGAGATTTGTCACCTAGGGCACAAGAGACCATTTGGCAAAGTTTGGCACCATTCCGGATCTTTTCGTGGACTCAGTTCAACGTATAATTAATTGGTGAATTCGCGCGGAAATTCAATTAAAGTGCAAAAAGCACCAAACCAGCTCAGAAAAATCTCAAATTTGGCGGTGGCCTCACACAGGGCATTTGCAGTCTTGAGAAAAAGTTTGTGACCAATCCGGCACTGGAAAGCACGTGGACCTCAGAATTCCAGAGAACTTATGTGTATGGATGGGGTTCGACGAAAGGTTCTATATATCTCTGAGAAGCACGTCGACTCCGCCTATGTCGAAATGGCTTGAAATTTTTTTGGCAGTCATTTACCCCCAAAATATGGGCCCACACAAGATCTTAGATTTTTCTGATAATTATTTTTATTATTACATTTTTCTTTGTGCCGCGTGAGACGAAATACGGTGAATTATAGATTGAAAACACTAGAATTTTGCGTCGAAATACGGTAAAATAAAACTTAAAAACTTATGTGTGAAAATTAAAATTTTCCCCTAAAATCTAAAACTATTTTTTCAACAAAAGACTCTAAAAATCAAAGTATACTTAAGAAAAGAATATAAATGAAACTAATAAACTAAAACTATTTGTTTTTTTAATAACTACTGGCGGAAGCTTTATTCCCGGTTAGAGGTTATAACCAGGAACAAAGAGCAATATTTATTCCCGTCTAAAGCCTCCGGCCGGGACTAAACATTTAGTCCCGGTTAGTGGCTCTAGCCGGGACTAAATGTCGATCTTTAGTCCCGGTTATAGCCTCTAACCGGGACTAAAGGTTTGCCTGCCGAGCCAGCAGCGTTGGGCAGCGATCTTTACTCCCGGCTCGAGTGTATAGCTGGGATTAAATCTCCTTCACTCCCAGGTTCAAAAAATGCCGGGAGTAATTCCGAAAATGGTGCCGAGACAAAAGGTCTGTTTTCTACTAGTGAATGTTCGCAAAGCTCAAGAACAATGGAGTTTAGAATTCATTCTTATTTGCATTAAGTTTCAATTTATGGTAGTAGGATGATATAGTTTTATTAGAGCGATGAATGATGTGAATATTTCATGTAATAAAATAAAATGTAGTGTTGGCTGAATGTTTATTAACAATCCATGATACATTTTAGGTATATAAATTAGATGATAGTCCATATTATTTTATTATGAACTTTAGGGTTTGAATTGGAGACAAATGTAAATTAAATATATGTATAAATAAATGTATAAGAGAATTATGAACTAGCACGGCATTATATTATGCCTAAATAATTATCGATATTTATGATAAATAAAAGCAATACATAACATTGATTAATTTTCTTTCAACATCGTAAACCATACATGTGAACCGTGATTATATATATATATATATATATATATATATATATATATATGTTACATGAATTTACTTCTATAAAATTAATTATTTTTCTATGAAAGAAAAATTTTTAAGACACGTGCGTGTCGCAAGTGCATGTCCACTAGTACAATTAAAGTCTGAGAATCCGCAATCTGGAAGAAAACCTTTTGCATCTTGACGTGAAGGACAGAGCACATAATCTTCAGATGACGAGAATTAGGTCCCCATAGTCTGGACCACTGAATCTAGACCACAGATTCAGGACTTGTAGATAAGGGACTGACAGAACCTCACAAATGTCAGGCTTTCATTGATGCATATCGAAAGTAACTGCCATAGTCAGTTCAATGCTATTTTTGTCAAAATTTGAAACCACAAGTAAAAAAATTACATATATTTTTTCTAAGAAACAACGGCGGAGGGGGGCCATTTTGGATCGAATGGAATTCATCAATGGTTTGACCAGATGTAAACAATGTTACATATCAACACTAAGCTTAATTTATTCTATCATATAAAACCACCTAACAATTTATATTAGCAGTAGAATCTTTTACAGTGGTATTATAATATAGTTACTGAATAAATGTACATTATATTGTTCTCTTTCCTAGACATACTCCTGCTTTCAGAAATAGACTAGCATGCATGTCTTCAGCAATTTCTACCTGCACAATGGTCAAGACAAAGTAACTAAAACATTAACCACTGTACTAACAATCAGAAGGTAGAATGCTAAGAATGTAAATGTCGTATCATATTTTGTTCTGAAATTATGCAGATACACAAACAGGACACACCTGGGGATTTAGTCTAGTGGTAAGATGTACGCTTAGGGAGCGTAAGGTCCCGAGTTCAATTCTCGGAATCCCCAACCTGAGAAGCTTTTTGCATTTCGATGCCATGGGCAGATTGTCATGCCAGACAATGAAATCTGGACCACTATCATGATGTGAAGATAAGGTGTTGGTTGGATACAGCCTTAGACTATACATGCATATGGAAAGTAAATGGCAGAATTTTTGTCAAAACTATAGGATATTTAAGTAAAAAATATTTGCTATCAACACTGAACTATTTGTTTTATCATACAGAACCCATACAGCTAATAATATATTACAATGGTGCTGTGGAACAGAACAAAACTTTGCAACATCTTTGCTGAGAGGTTACTGAAAACCTTTATTTCACTTATGCTATTGAATTCAGCAATAGAAACTTGCACATTATGATTTAGTTCGTGATCAATCATCAGTCTAGAAACTTATTCGAATATATTTCGAGTCCCAATCGGTTTACACATAAGTTTTCTAATCATTTACAAGGAAATCTATCATATCCTTTCGGATCCTCTGGTACTTCTTGGCTTCTAAGTCTCCGTCAGTAGGTTGTTTGTTTTCCAAGTCGGTGGCATATCCTATCCAGGTTGGGCAACATCTTCAACAGCAGCAGCGTACCATGTCTACATTGGGCTTTTTTCAGGGCTGTGATGTACCTTGGCTCCATAATACAGATAGTAGCCCCCAAGGACTTGCATGATGAGCTAGTTGATAACTCTGTCCACCGATTACTACCACATATCATGTATCACGAAGTCCTGTTTAAGATGCGGTTAAAGAGAACTAGGGAATCCGAGGCGCCTCATCTTCTCCGCCCCTTCTACTTCACTTGTGACGCCAAGAATCATGGATCTCCACCGCTCGATCTACCCACCCCGTCTTAGGGATTGGCTACAAAACCACACATGGTTGCCTTCGCAGAACACACCACATCTTCTTATTCCTTGAGTTTTCTGAACAGAGCGAATACACCGAGTGTCCACCTTGTATGCCTACAGCGACTCAGGGAGAAGGCTCTTCGAGTAAGTCTCATCCAACACCATAATGCAGATGCGGCTGCTCGACCAGAGTATTAGAAGAATGCTCATAAAGCAAGGATGACTACAGGAGATGGAGACCCAGGGCTGTCTGCTGTTGATGATAATATTACCATCAAAGCACCTATGGTTTCCCATTGCTTTCTCTTTGGAAGTGCATGTTTTTGTCCAACGCTTTCAAAGACTGCCACCTCTGTTGCCTGAAGCAGAACCGGGGGCACGTGCTACCAAGCCTGTCGATCAGCCTCCACGGGGATCTGTGGGTGCTTGCCATGCATGTACGTGAATCCCCCCCTAATTTCTTGAGACAAGGCACCGCTCTCTTCACCGAGTGGCCATATACCCTAGTAACTTGCCTGAAGGTACGCTGAAAGTGCACTTCTCCAGATTGAGCTTCATGTGGATACTTCGGAGATTATCAAAAGTCTCCAAAAGTCTCCAAATGGATTCCCCCAAGACTGCCCACCAGAAGCCTTAGGCTCACGAAGTGCCCTACTTGCATTTTTGATTGGATCGTGGCTAAGTGACGGGCTATCTGGGTTGCCTTACTCCGATAACTACGCTCGGGGGCTCGGATTCAAGGACGGAAGACCAAGTGGATCATTGTCTTTGGGAGGTTACTCCACTGCACCCTTGAGGACGTCTACAAGATCCTATAGTCGACTCTGGGTAGTCGGCTTTAGTCTCGGGAGCTACGGGATATATATCTTCAGCGGATGCATTCAAATTTCTTCGAAAGGAATTGGACATTTGCAGAAAAAGATCCTCCAGCTCTTTATGCTAAACAACAAGAGGTTCGGAAGCTACACCCAGTGGGTGCACTTTTTTAGAAAGCGCACAACACTCGAAGATTTTAAGAGCACTTCATGACTTCTCTTAGAATGAACTCGGATACTACTTGTTTCTACTCGGCAAGACCTGGAGATACAAGAAGACTTCCAAGATCAACCATGAAACGCTCGGGGCTTGTGGGACATAGTCCCCGGGTACCCCGCAAGGAAGAGAGAAGATCTAGTCCGACTAGAATTCCCCATACGTAATCCTAGTAGGACTGCTACCTTGTAATCCTACTAGGACTCCTATATTATAACCGACTAGGAGACTTGCCTCCTGGACTATATAGAGGAGGGCAGGGCTTCCTAGATTGGCGAGACGTGTAACAATCAATCATATGCAACACCCCAACACAAAGGCACCACGCCTAACTGGACTAGGGTATTACGCTATCTAGCGGCTTGAACCAATATAAATCGTTCTCTTTCCCGTTTACCATCGAGATCTGCATACGCCAAAGCCCACCAATCACTGTACCGGGTACCCCCGGTGACCTGTTGTCGGTCATAAAACACCGACAATGGTCTGCGAAGATCTCCGGTCTTCTTTGACTTCACGATGACGTCATTGACGTAGGCTTCTATGTTTTGACCAATCTGTTAGTGCAAGCAACGTTGCATGCACCGCTGGTATGTAGCACATGTGTTCTTGTACCTGAAAGGCATTGTAATGTAACAATATGAACCAATCATGGTGATGAATGACGTAGCAAATTGATCCGACTCAATACGGATCTTGTGATATCCAGGGTATGCATCAAGGAAACATAGAGTTTTGCAACATTGTGGAATCAATGACCTGGTCGATGCGCGGTAATAAATAAGGATCCTTGGGACACGACGTATTCACTGAACATTCAACACTGCTTATTATTTTTTGGGTAGAAGGATCAGATTAGCTAACCACTCGGGATTCCAAACTTCTTTGATGAAGCTGACTGCTACGAGCTTAGCTACTTCATTCGCTATGATCCGACGCTTCTCCTCGCCGAATGACCTTTCTCTCCTGCTGTGTGTAAACATGTAGCAACCTATAGCGATTGTCGCAACCTGCACCAATCACAGTGGACCAAGGTGATTGATGTTGAGGACTGGTTCATAACCTTGATATGAGCGGGCACAAAACTGGCACACACCTCGGAAATTCTGACCTTGCGGTGCATT